>BLFO01000231.1:5000-32700 GCA_014634245.1 Montipora cactus
ATAACGGCACCAATTTTATTTGAGCAGCAAGAGAAATTAAAGAGGCCATCGATGCCTGGAATAAGAAACAGATCCAAGAAGGAAGTCAATGGCTTTTCCATCTACCCAAGGCCTCACATGCCAGTGGGGTCTGCAAGAGGCTAATCCAAAGCACTAGAACAGCCTTGCGAGCAATACTGAGAAACAGCTTAGTAGGAAGTCCTGATTAATGTCCTCACTGAAGTTAAAGCGAATCTTAATTTACAGCCTCTTTGTACTGCTTCTGATGACCCATTGACACCGAACTATCTACTGTTGCAGAGAGCTGTCCACAACTTGCGACCTAGATCCTTTGTAAAGAAAAGACTTATCCTCTAAAAAGAAATGGAGACAGGCACAGATTTTGGCTAATCACTATTAGAAGAGGCCATTGGAATACATCTCGTCCTTGCAGGGGAGACAAAAGTAGCACAAGCCGCGCCGGAATGTAGAAGTTGGTGATTTGGTTGTACTTCTCGACGATTGCTTACCAAGGAGCTTGTGGCGAATGGGTCGTGTGAAAGTGTTATTTTTTGCTTGTTTTTTTTTTACTTGTTTGACACCTTTGTATGGCCGGCGTGTCACCCTGTTTTCATGAGAGAATTTGTTTGCGAAATTCTCAATGAACTCAGTTAAAATAGTGACTTTCCCTCTAACGTGTACTGTTTAAGAAAATAATTAAATCATTACGCGAACCTTCCAATTACAAATTCCTTGGAGATCTTGTCAGTTTCAAAACTCGAAATGTAACGACTGCGCGTGTCAGTAGCGATCAACTTCCTTATTATTTTTGTTATAATTATGTGCTTCTTCACAAAAATAGGGACCCCACGCAAGGTCAAATACGAGCTAACATTGTACAACAAAACCAAGAAGAAAATGATAGACCGGAATGGCAGTTAATTAGAAGGCCAAGGTCCAAATGCAATTTAATTGTAGACTTCAAAGGTTTCTCATTTACTGTTGCGATTTAATTAAATAGCTGCAAGTCACTTATTAAGTACCTCAAACAAGTCTCTGTGCAGTGACTGGGGCATAGATCTATTAATGTTTCAGTGACAGTCTTTATGGAAAAAAAAAAAAAAAAACTTACAGACTTTGTAGATTTGTGAGTCCTGAGAACAAATTTTCTTGAAGTTGAGTTATTTTATTGTTATGAAGATGTCTAAAAATGAAAAGTATAGAAAGCATGTATAAGAAACCTTTTGCCAAGCTTAGTTAAGGTATACGGGGAACGTCAAATCAAAGAAAATTTAGAGAACATTACATTTGCTTCTTTTAAAGAAAATAATTAGACCTTTTATTAAATAGCATTTTTACAGTCCTGCGTTTAATAACCAGGCCTTAAAATGGCACCTATTCTGGGGTTCACTTTTTTTATAATTCACACCTGCCTGCTTTTCCTATGTTAATGATGTTGTCCTCATTCTAATTAGTAGCAATTTACATAAAGTGATGATTTTTTCTAAAAATCAAAATAAGGTCAACTCTAGCCTCTCTTTCATACAAAGGCCAGGTAAATATGCACACAACTGTAAATGGTTAACTTCGCTTCCTGGCTCCTCTCTCTTCCTTGCTGGAGAAAGTATCCTGGTTGCGGTTGGTCACGGGTTGCTTGATTTTGAAGATTTCACAAAGAGAATTGACGAGAGACGGGAACTAAAATTAAATTTTTGTCTCCACTAAACCTATCTACTGAGCCCAGTAGGAAGTGGAAATTAAACTCAAAAAAAATATATGTAGGTCCTCTGTGCTTGTAGACATCAGTTTGCGTCGGGTTGCAGAAAAAAATTACTGGAAGTCTGCTTAGAACGTGAGCACCATTTAGTAAAGAAAAACAATTGGATTCTCCCTCCCCAAGATAGAACTGAATTTTACTGTGGATACAATTAAGTCGGGGAACCACCATCAGTGCAGATTTCATTTTTACACAAAGACACGTGACCAGCCCCAACCAGTTTGTCGTGCGAGAAAAAGAGAGAACCCTGGAAACGGGGATGTAAAATGGTCTATTTGTAAATTAAATGCCAGAGAGTCTGAGAAAATACCCTCTGCACTTTCCGATTTCATAGTTACTACTTGAGCAACTGCATGTTTAATGTGGCATTAAAATTAAGACGGACTCATTAGGAGTTCAATACACCGTATAAAATTATATGACTAGGTAAAATAAGATCTAAAAAAAATGGCTGACTTGCCGTGCAATTTGCTATCAGTACTGCGCTACTTCCCGCATTTTTCTCGTGAAACATCAGAAGCACTGGGTGTAGGCACCATTTCTGGCCCCACCTTTGCCGAACATGGATTTAATTCACTGTGGTTTATTCGTTGATGACATAAATAGCCACAATGGTTTTTGCAGTTGTCCTTTTTTACCGGATTTCGATGTCTTAGCAAAACCAGTGAGATCACTTGCAAAAAGCATAGCTTTCATTACAGTGAAACCTGTATTAAGCGGACACCGTATTAAGCGGACACCCTCTATTAAGCGGACAGTGGCCGAATACCCTAAATTTATATCCCTTATTTACTGTAAATCAAACCTTTATTAAGCGGACATCTCTATTAAGCGGACGCGGACACCTAAAAAGTACTTGAAATGGTCATTTCTATTGTTGCCAACCTGTATTAAACGGACACTTGTAATTAAACTCCACCACACAACGTGCCGGACACCGGAAACGAGGAAGGCGCCAACCACCAATTTTTCTATTTTTAAAATTAAAAACGTGACTTTACAAACGGTGTTTGTTGAATACACAAGGACAAAAGAAACCGTAAATGCATACACGTCCACGAAGCCTGTACAGCTAGTATACAACAAATCCTTCGTTGATCAGTTTATCTTTTAACCAGTTACAAGATTATCTGAAATGCTGCTGGAATATTCCAGATATCATGGACAAGAAGATCTAACGTTGGCCATTAGCAAGGCAACCGACTTGCTTCAGAAAATGAAATTTAAAAGGCTCAAACAATCAAGAATTGATGACTATCATTGTTAAGGATTAGTACATTCAACAGCTTAGAAAAGGACAAAGTTTTTATGGCTTTTATGTACAATATACAGCTTGTTTGGCTCATTTGATCAGTTTCAGAGTACAGTATTGATTCGTTATGTTTGTATAGAGCTTGTTTCACTCGTCTGATTTCTTCAAATTTGAGGTGTAATCTATGTTTGTAGTAATCGGATCAGTTGTTTCACTTAAATAAAAAAATAAATACTGTAATGCAAACATATTTTGTCGCAGTCGCTGGGAGTGTTCTAAACATTTCCACCGTTCATTTTAATGGTATTTGGCACCTCATAAGACGTTATTTATCGAAACCTGTATTAGGCGGACACCCTGTATTAAGCGGACACTAGAGCATTTCCCAAGGGTGTCCGTTTAATACAGGTTTCACTGTATTTATAAACACCTGGGAGAAATAGCGACATAAATAAAATTATTACCCGAACGTACCCGCTATTTAAGAATTCCTTCGATATCTTGAAGTTCCCAATACTTGAAAAGTGACGACTGTTTGTGTCAGTATAGTGGTCAACTTATTTATTATTGTTGTTATTATTAAATAAATGTGCTTCTTCATCACAAAAATGGGGACGCCACGCAAGGTCAAATAAGAGGTTACTTTATACCAAAAATCAAAACAAGAAAATGTAGTGGAATGCCAAGGTCCCGACCAAATGCAATTGCATTGAAGAGTTAGAAGAGTTATCAGTTACTGTTGAGATTAAATTTAAGCAGCTATGAGTGACTTGCTAAGTAACTCAAACAAATCTCTATGCAGTGACCAGGTGCATATCTTTATATATTGTTGACTATTAATATAGAGAAATAAACTTGCAGATCGTGAAGACTTGTGAGTCATGAGAACATCTTTTCTGGGAATTGAGTTATTTTATTGTTATGAAGATATATTATTTGACTACCTCCGTGAGCGAGCAAGATAAACCAAATCCTGCGCTGACATTGGCTACCCGAGCGAGCAAGATGGAGCTCTCTTGCCCGCTCGGGGTTTCTCCCTTGGTCCCGCAAGATCAAAGATCATTTTTTGGTGTTTTATCGCATATAATAAATCCTTTACTGACCAAGCTTGTCCGGTCAAGATGGCTGGATATTGGCCAATATCCAGCCATCAGACCTTTTGCTTAAGTTGGTCAATATCATGAAAGCATGGAAAGAAATTCATAAGGAACCTACTGCAAAGCTAAGTAAAGGTAGGTGGAACGTCAAATCAAAGAGAAAACACAGGACAGTTTGCTATTTTGGAAGACAACAAAAGACCAATTAATAATAATGATGATAATGATAATAACAATAATAATAATAATAATAATAATAATAATAATAATAATGATGATGATGATGATGATCATGATGATGGTGATGATAAGAAATAGAGAATACTTAAAATATGGTAAACGTTTCTCACAGAAGAATGAAGGTTTTTTTTTTAACCAAATGTTGTTTGAAAATCGTCTAAAGACTAAGAAAATTGTCGCCTGTACTTGCACTTTTGTACCGAACTTGTGGGATACACCTTCACTCACAGAGTCTGAACTCACTTGTACTCGACGAATCCTTGTTTATTCACTTGCAGTGTTACAACGTGTCCTATTTTCTTCGTTCTCTCAAAAAAAAACTATTGCACAATCAGTCGTGTCTCTGATTATAATCTTCACAAATCTCGTGATTCTAGCTGTCAACTGTGAAAAATGTCACGCTAACACGACACTTCCGCTTATGCTCCCCTAAAAATTGACTGTCACTTATTTTTTTACAGAAACAGTGTCCGAGCTTAAAATGACTAATTGGCGATCAGTCGTATTTTCTCCTTAGTAGTCTCAGCGGCTTGTCTCCTACTCCTAGTTCCCTCACCCTGTTGAGTACCAGGCGTCAGCTGCAAGGTTGCGTCCTCAGTTACGACCGGTCCTTTAATCTCCAGTGGACACATTAAACTTAGTGGTCTCTCAATGTGATGGCCTTTGTGCAGCAAGGTGACTCCCCTGATAACTCCATCTCCCTCGAACGTGTCGCATTACTCTTCCCTTTTTTCACTTTCCTCGGTTTTTTTTCATCCCCCACGACTAGCACGATTTCTCCAATGTCTGGTATCTGTTCATTCGATGGCTTTCCAGCAAACTGTGTATGTATTCGTGCTTCCATCTTCGCCACGGATGCTGTTTGGTTTCCCTCAGTTGCTCGTGCAGTTTGCTTACTTCATCTCCGTCTTCTTCGGCTTCCTCTACCTGGTGTGCATTCTGTCCCCACATCAACACATTCGGAGTCAAGACTTTTTCCTCTCCTCCGTCGCTTTCAAGGTATGTCAAAGGGCGGTTGTTCAAGTGTTTCTCTACGTCAATGATCACCGTCTCGAGCTGTTCGATGCTTAGGGTTGTTCTGCCCAATGTCTTGCAGAGAGTCTTCTTTACGTCCTTGTACAATCGCTCATAAATTCCTCCCCACGTGCACCATGGGGATCTGGAAAGGTTGATTTCCATGTGATGCATTCTCTCGCAAGGTGGTCTTGCAGCCTCTCGCTCTTCCTTATCTTCCTTACCCAGCTTGTGATAGCCTTGAATACCGAGGCTTTGTCTGAGGTCTTGTCTTTCTGGTATTTAACGAGTTCAGTTTTCTTCGAAACTCTTCGGCCGTCTGTGATTTAGTCACCTCCAGGTACATCGCTTTCAAGATGGAACAAGTGAAGAGAAAGACGTAGCACTTGCCTAGCTCCTTCTTGGTGATTTTGTACTCAAGTGGACCAGCGAAATCTACTCCCATTGTCTCGAACGATCGCCCATATTTCTTCCGAAAACTCGGCATTGCGGCTGTTGTTGTGGATTAGTAAGGGTTGATGCTGAATAATTTGCATGTGTTGCATTGACTGATTACCTTCTTGACCTTGGACCTCAGCTTTGGAATCTACCATTCATTTCGTACATGTGCCATTGTGTTTGCAACTCCCGGTTGCATTATTTTCTCGTGCGCATGAGCGATAAGTTTCTCGCCAAACAGCCCTCCTTCAATGTATATAGGGTGGAACCGGCAATCCTAGGCCTTCCACTGCACGTCGGGATGTTTCTGTTGTTCTTGACTAGATCTTAGCCCGGTGCTTGTAAACTTGGCGACGTACTCCCCTTGACCTTCTTGATCCAAAGGTTCTTTGCGTCTACCATCTCCGTTGTTAATGGCCCAGGCAGTTTCTTTGTGCTATGTCGTCTCGCCAAGAAATTGTTCAGAAACCTCAGTGCCCATGCTGTTACTCGAAGGGTATTCGAATACTTGTTTCTCTCCAATAGCGTTTCCCACTTATCGGGCTTGCGATCTTTAGCATAGAGATTTTCTTCCTTGATGGGCTTGCATTCATCGTTGAAGTGATGTTCTCCTTGAAACTGCTGTACACGTCCGACTGATCATCCTCTCCTCTGTCCTCCACTCCTAACACATCTAAGCTGTAGAGCTCCTCGTATTCGCTAGCCTCCTTGATGTACATACACTAGTCGTCTGCGAACTCCTCTCCTCCGTGTATGATCCATCCTAACGTCGTGCCCTCTACTATGAAGTCCTCGGAACGTCCCGTCGTGAATGTTTGTTCGGTTCGTATTTTGCAGTAGGTGCTGTCACCCAAGATCACGTGTATAGGGTACTCTTCATTCGCTGTCGTGTAAAATTGTTTGTACCGGGGTGGGCTTGTTCGTATTTTGCCTTCAACTCCGTAACAGTCGGTTTTCTCACGGTTGTGGAATCCTCCATCTTACTCCCAGTGATTTCTACGTGCTCACTTGTTCTGTTATCCAAAGAATCAAGTCTCACTTCAAATACGGGCATGGCCTGTTTCTGGACAACTTTAATAGTGACAAATTGGCGTGACTCATGGCGTTTAGGCTTCAGATTTAGCTGCTTGATTACTTCTTTCGATATAAAGTTTCTTCCAGAGGCCGTGTCCAAGTAAGCCCACAAGATGACTCCTTGAATCTTCAGCGGAATGATGTGTGGTAACGATCGATCCTCTGAGCCGGGGTTGTATGCGGTGAACACCGTGCCATCAATCGGTCTTTTGCAGTGTTTCCAGCAGTTTTCCAGTGAAAACAGGAAAAACGTTTATCATAGCAAAATTATTTTAAAAAATTGAAATTACAGTGACATTGCCAAATGGGTAGTGACTGAGGTACTTAAGCTAGGTATAGCATGTGATTAGTCATTCTAGTTCGACACCGTTTACCCTGAATTTTCGAGATTTGGACTTGTAAAACTTTTTGTAGGATGGGTTCTTCATTTCTCTAGCTGGCCCATGCCTCTTACCCAGAGCGGACAGTGTTTGTGCGGCCTCAGTTTTTAGCCCCATTTCTTATCTTTGGGCGGCTCCTTACGTATTAGTCTTCTAGAGGTTAGGATTGCTAATTCAGTGCTTCCTGTTGGTTTTCTTATAGCGTAGTCAAGTTTACAACTTTACACCAATGCTCAACTGCTGACCCATTCTAGGCCCAACTTGTAGTTAAGCTTCATTTATGCTTTTCATGTTACACATCATCTGTTACGCAAGTAGATACCTATAAACCCCGAAATATTTGCGGCACTGCATTTGGTTCGGGGAATACGTTTCCATTTCTCCCACAGTGTTTTTTTTTTTTTTTGTATCCGGCAATGCCGCTAGCTTTCTATTTTCCTTGCTGTATTTTGTTTGAAACATGACTGTCTTATTCAATTTATGTTCGCCAATAGTTGTGGATTTCATCCAATATTTACGCTCGTAATGTTATGACTAGCCTCAACCAAGAACTTTCTCACGCGAGGAAGAGGGAGGACACTGGGAACGAGGATGTAAAATAGTATTTTTCTAAATTAAATGCCAGAGAGTCTCAGAAAACAACCTCGCGTTTTCCAATTTAATGATTACTACTTGAGCAACTGCATTTTAATACTTTAATTTGGCATTAAAACTAAGATCGACTTATTAGGCTCTCAGTACACTGTATAAAATTAGATATAACTATACGTGACTAGGTAAAATAATATCAAAGAAAAATCGCGTCATCCGTCGCGCAATTTGATATCAGTGCGGCGCTATTTCCCCATTTTTTCTCTTGAAACATCAGAATTTCTGGGTGTAGGTACTATTTCTGGCTCCATCTTTGCTCAAAATGTCTTTAATTAACTGCAGTTAGTGAATTTATCCTTCGTAACAAAATCGAACTCCCTGTTCTTTAGTCCGTGAAGACCGAAACAGTAATGCTGTTCTTACATCAAGGAGGGCAAGTTCAAGTACCAAATACTGAGCGAATTGACCTGTTGCGATGATCATGAAAGTATATGGCTTTATTTGAGACCAAACCGTTTCCCTCGAGGCTTTTCCTGCATAGTTGCTGCTGTAATCTACCATTCCCCAAAGGCAGACGATATATCAATTCGCAATCATTTCTTTCAATCGCTTGCCCTGGTTGAGTCTAAATATTTAAACTATGGTTTTTTAACAGCTGGCGATTTCAACCGGTCGGACATTGGTTTGTTGAGACATTTTCACCTGAAACAAAACGTTACGGCGTCACCTAGCAAAGATGCTACGTTAGACCTTGTGCTAACGAACGTGCATGAATTTTACACTTCACCACTGGCCTTCCCACCGTTTGGTCTCTCAGACCACAGCACTGTGGTAGCTTCTCCGACGTCTGAGAAGGATAACCCAACAGCGGTATCAAGAGAGTAGTTACTAAGCGCGATCAACGGCCAAGTTGTAAGGCAGCGATGGAGAGATATCGAAATAGTATTGATTGGCCTTTGTTGTTCGCTTCGCTTGGGAGCTGCGAGGATAAGTGGGCCGTATTTCGGCAAGATATCCTCACCAGAATTAATATTTGAATGCCTTCAAAGAAAATGGGCGTGTGCTAAGCCGACGCGCCATGGATGACCCCGAGACTAACGAACTTGATCTGGAAAAACATGATGCCTTTACCAGCTAAGGTACGAATTCGACTGTGTTCAAATATTACAAAAATTTAGTAAACCGGGAGAGGAAAACTTGTAGAGAGAGGTATTATGAGCCCAGGATACAACATCTAAGGATGAACATCTTAAAAGATGGTGGGACGAAATGAAGCATCTGAGTGAAGCAAAGACCAAGAACGGCGATTTGAGTAATCAAATTAATGTGGATCACTTTTCAGATCTTTCCCAAGTGGAGCAGGCTAACTTCGTCAACTCAGCCTTCCTCGAACCTCTAGAGAAATATAAGTTGCCAGCTCAGCTTGAAAGTCTCCCTACAGAGGGTTTTCCAAAAATGCTATGTGTTTTTGAAAAACGCGTTGAAAGAACGCTACCGAAAGTCAACCCCACTAAAGCTGCCACACCGGACATGTTCCCGAACTGGCTACTCAAGGAGTACGCCAATATCTTGGCCTTTCAGATTACGGAGATTCTAAATGCTTCCTATAGCCAACGGCGCCTCCCATCTGTTTGCAAACTGCCGATCTCTCACCCGTGCCGAAATAGAAACCATTTCTGGATGTGAAGATCCTGATAAATGCAAGGAGCTCCGAATTTCGTTTGCCCGGAACCCAGTTGAACTGGATGCAGTTGTTATCGATAGAAAAGAAGTAAAAGAAGTAAGTACCGCCAAGTTATTGAGGCTTACTATAAGTGTCAACCTAACATTGAAGAAGCAGTAAAGAAAGCTGGTAAGTGATTATATTTCATAGTACAGCTCAAACTCGCGAAATTACCGCCAACAGATCTAATTCTTTTCTACAATACCTGCGTAAGGTCCGTAATTGATTATGTCAAGAGATTATGAGGTAAGAGGAGTAATCCCTCATACTGGCCCTATTCCCATCGTAATCCCTCTTATTTTTAGATCTCCGGTAAAATCCGGTATTCCCACGAGGGTTAACTGATAGCCAATCACATGTCCCCATTTTTACCAATGTTGACAGCTGAGCGAATTCCCACGCAATGATTTGCGTCGTTCGCGATTTACCATCAAACAAAAATGGCGGAGGATGTTGAGACAAACGCGTATATACATCATACATTTTGTGGACGAACGTGACTTCTTGACTACAGAGTTAAGCGATTTCAATGACTTATGTTTTGAAACCTGTATATTGGAAGGAACGAGTTATGTAACCGACAGGATTTTATACAGAATGGCAAATGGAAGACTATAGTCGATAAGTACGATCTCTCTGACTTTAATAAATGCATTCTTGGTTTCCTTTGCGGGATTAAAATATGATGATTCAATTCTTATATGGTGATAAAGAAGACAGATAGAGCTCTACAACAGTACCAAACATGAAAGGAAAACTTGAATCAAGAGTCGGATAAAAATTTTTGAACCCGTGTTATCGGATTCAAGTGAATTTGCAAAGCACTTATGTTAAATATAGCTGTCTCCTTAAAAAAAGATTTAACACGGTTTCGTATATGGCACAACATTGAATGTGGTATCATTGAAAACTAGACAGTTAAGCAATTTCAGTTATAGATGTTTGAAACCTGTATCTTGAAAGGATCGAGTTTTATAAGCGACAGAATTTTGTAATAATTGGCAATTCGCAGACTACAGTCAACAAGTAATATATCGCTGACTTGGTTAACGCGTTCTTGATTTTCTTCGCGGGATTAAAATATGACGACTTAATTCTTAGATATTCATAAATTAGACAGATATCAGACATAAAAGGAAAACTTGAACAGACAGTGCGATAAAAATGTATGAACAAGTGGTATCGGATGGAAGTCAATTTGCAAAGCACGCATGTCAAATATACCTGCATCTTTCAAAATTATTAAACTCGGTTTCGTACATTGGACAGTGTTGAAATTGGTGTCAATGTAAACAACACAGTTAAGTAATTTGAATGATATATCTTTGCATCTTGTATCTTGAAAGTAACGAGTTTTATAGGCGACAGAATTTTGTACACAATGAAATAACATATTCCTGACTTGGTCAACGCGTTCTCGATTTTCTTAGCGGACTTCAACTATGGTGACTTAATTCTGTGATATTAATTAATTAGACAGCTAACGCTTTCAAACAGTACCACACATGACATGAAAATTTCAATTGACCGCACGATAAAAATTTTTAAAACCGTAAGATCGGATTGAAGTCAATTTGCAACGCACGCGTAAAATATAGCTCTCCCTCTTTCAAAATTATTTAACACGGTTTCCTACATTAGACAATCGTAAAATTGGTATCGGAGTGAATGTATGATTGCAAACTGTATCGTGACAGGGACGAGTTTTGTAAGCGACAGAAATTTGTAGACGATGAGAAAGTGCGTACTAAAATGGACAAAAGCAATGCAGCAACCAAGGTAAACATATATGCCTCTGTCAAAATTATTTAACACGGTTTGATAGATTGGAAATTCTTCAAATTGGTATCACTGTTGACTAGACAGTTAAGCAATTCCAAGGATGTATGTTTGAAACCTGTATCTTGCAGACAATGAATTTTATCAGGCCATGAAACTCAATTTTGAAAACAGAGAATGCCATCGTACAAAATTTGCTGCATTTTCCCTCCTCCACGAAATTTCCACGTAACGCGCGCGGTAACATTATCCGCGGGAAAATTGATATCTAAAAATAACCTAATAGGGATTACGATGGGAATAGGGCCAGTATGAGGGATTACTTCTCTTACCTTCAAAATCTCTTGATTATGTTCAGGTATTTTATAACGACTTGCCGCGGTATCTCATCAATTACCTCGTTCGAATTGAGAAAAAGGAGATCTCAATCATTATACCCGGCACGACCTACAATAAGGCATGCGAGATTCTTGGGGTTACACCAATGGTGTATCACATTGATACATTATGTGATACTACGAAAATCACCGGACTGTGGAATGGGGTCAAATCTTTATCTCGTCGCCACACCCACTTTTTGTTGCTGCCCCGCCCATTTTCGTCGAAGAATTCAATTGGTACTTAAAGTAACAAACTGAGCCTTACCGGGGTGGCGGTTAGGTTAGGTTAGGTTAGGTTAGGTTAGGTTACGGTTAGGTTAGGTTAGGTTAGGTTAGGTTAGGTTAGGTTAGGTTAGGTTAGGTTAGGGGTTAGGTTACGGTTAGGTTAGGTTAGGTTACGGTTAGGTTACGGTTAGACGGTTAGGGTTAGGTTAGGTTAGGTGGCAGACCGTAGTTTTGTCAAAAGCAAAATTTCTTTCTTCCCCTGGGTCCCGACATGACTGCATTGTCTCAGTCAGGTCCAATCACAGTCACACCTCCTTCGTGTTGACAAACTTCAAAAACACATTCGCGGAGCGAAAGCGTTGAAAGATGCAAGAATGAAAGCCGTAGCAAACAAACTTTTGCGCATTCATGCCGCTTTTATTAGTTAATAGCACTTGTACGTAGTATGCTGTTCGCAATCGTAACTGTCTTTATCAAGCCGTCAATGAATTAATATTAATTATGCAAATATTTTTTTTTATTTCCCTGTGGTTTCCCGACACGACTGTTTCTCTCAGATGCTAATAATTAAATTTCACTGGGTTCAGTAAGTCCAGTCACAAAATATTCGAAGCCCAGTATCCTACGAGAACAAAATTTTATTTTTATGTTAATTCCTTGAAAGCCTGAGTCAATGCATGCCCCAGGGGAATAAAAAAACATTGCGGTTGACAAACTGTGGGAACAAAATTTTATTTGCATAATTAATATTAATTCCTTGACGGCTTGATAGAGACAGTTACGATTGCGAACAACCTACTACGTACAAGTGCTATTAACTAATAGAAGCGGCATGAATGCGCAAAAGCTTGTTTAATACGGCTTTCATACTCGCATCTTTCAACGCTTTCGCTAAGCGAATGTGATTTTGAAGTTTGTCAACACGAAGGAGGTGTGACTGTGATTTGACGTGACTGAGATAATGCAGCCATGTCGGGACACAGGGAAATAAAAAAATTTGCGGTTGACAAAACTACGGTCTGCCATCCCGGTAAGGCTCAGTTTGTTACTTAAAGTACCAACTGAATTCTTCGACGAAAATGGGCGGAGCAGCAACAAAAAGTGGGTGTAGCGACGATATAAAAATTTGAGCCCATTCCACAGTTCGGTGATTTTCGCAGTAACCTTTTCCATAGCATCGCTTCCGATAAAGATCATAGGCTGACAGTTTACTTACATTATATTATATATCATAGTTGTAAAATGTAATTAAGGTTTTATTAGAGCGGTTTTCAAATGAGTGTCGTAAAACCAAAACCAAAGTAATTACTTTGGCCAATCAAAAAGGACGGAGACAATTCAGTAAATCAATCAAAACGCAAAGTAATTACGCGTAGCCTACACAAAGCGCGGGAAAATGTGCACGCGAGAGCCACGATTGGTTTTGGTTTCACTTCTGATTGGTTAAAAACGTGTCGCCAAAACTTTGAACCAGTCACTGAGTGAAGTAATGCAAAACCAAAGTAATTTGCTAATTACTTTCGACGCTCAATTGAAAACCGCTCTATAATGCTTATTGTTTACTAGATCTTTTTTAGAATAATTAGCACGTATATTATACTTTTGTTATTATTGTAATTTTTACAAATTTTAGCGTATAAACAATTGCGTAATTCAGCCTTTGGGCTGCAATTTGATTTTAATAAACACCTACGTTACCTTACCTTTACTTTACTTTCATAGATTTCGTTGGTGATTTAATAAAAAGCCACATTGGTGGCAGAATAATGCCAACGTTTTTGTAGTTGTCTTTTTTCCGGATTTCGATGTCTTAGCAAACTGGTGAGATCACAAAATGCACAGCTTTCATTATTTATCAAGACCGGAGAGAAATATCGACAAAAATAAAATCAGTACTCGAAAGTTCCGGCTAATTAAGAATTCCTTGGATATCCTGCCATTTCCAATACTTGAAAAGTGACGACCGCTGTGTCAGTAACGATCAACTTGTTTCTTATTGTTGTTACTATTAATTAAATGTGCTTCTCCATCACAAAAATGGGGACGCCACGCAAGGTCAAATAAGAGGTCTAGGTTACGTTGTACCAAAAACAAAACAAAACAAAAATTGTGGAATGGTATTTAATTAAAGGCCACGGTCCAAGTACAAATTCATAGAGGAGTTGAGAGAATTATCAGTTAGTGTTGGTATTTAATTTAGACAGGCGTGAGTGACTTGTTAAGTAACTCACACAGATCTCTATGCAGTGACCAGGTGCATATCGTTATATATTTTTTATGACAGTTTATTTGGAGCAATAAAATTACAGATCGTGAAGACATGAAAGTCATGAGAACATCTTTTCTGGGAGTTGAGTTGTTTTATTGTTATGAAGATTTATTATATGACTAGATCAGTGAGCGGGCAAGATAAACCCAATCCCTTGAGATTGGCTACCCGAGAGGGCAAGATAGAGCTAATTTGCCCGCTTGGAATTTCTTGTTTGGTCCCAAAAAATCAAATATCATTTTTGGTGTTTTACCCCATATAATAAATGCTTTACTGACCAAGCTTGTTTGGTCAAGATGGCTGGACATTGGCCTCGTTGTTCTACGTTCTCCGTGTTTATGGACCTCGACCATAAACACGAAGAAAAAAATAAAATGGCCAATATCCATCCATCTTGACCTCACACTTTAGTTGGTTAATAACATGAAAGCATGGAAAGTAATGTATAGGGAACCTACTGCAAAGCTAAGTAAAGGTAGGAGGAAGGTCAAATCAAAGAGAAACGCAGAACAATTTGCTAGTTTTAAAGACAACCAAAGGCAAAAAAAAAAGGATAATAATAATGATGGTAATGATGATTATGATTATGATAATAACAATAATAATAATAATAATAATAATAAATAAATAATAACAAAGATCATAATGATAATGATAATAATAATGATAATAATAACGATGATTATGATAATGATAATAATATGAAATCGAGAGTACTCAAATATGGTAAACGTTTCTCACAGAAGAATGAAGGTTTTTTTCATAACCAAATACAGTTTATAGAAATAAAGTTTTTCCTCCAGCATTGATCAAGGAAATTTCTTTCAAAGTTTCATTAAAAAAAAAAAAACAAAAGAAAATGAAAAAGAAAAAAAAAAGCAACTCAAATTGTGAATTGTTCCCGCGTATTATTCGGAATCAGTAGGCATTCCTGCCGAATCTGAGAGGTCGCCAATTCGGAGACGTGCTGTTTGGGAAATATAAAATCATTACTCAAACCTACAAATTTCGAATTCCTTCTTCAAAGGGTTATCAATTACTGCTGAGATTTCATTAAAACAGATGTGAGTCACATAAAAGTAACTCAAGCAAATCTCTGTGGAGTTACTAAGCTCGTACCTATATAATTTTGTGACAGTTTATGTGGAGCAATAAACTTATAGCAGTTGTAGACTTGTGAGTCCAGAGCACATTGTTTCTGGGAGTCGAGTTATCTTATTGTAAAAGAGAGATGTAGAAATAAAAATAAAAGAAACCTTCTTCAAAGCTAAGTTAACATAGCACCAACTACATGAACAATTAGTTGGGGCACTATACTTGTACAGCCATCGCAGACTTGTGAGCCCTGAGAACACCTTTTCTGGGAGTTCACCTATTTCATTGTGATAGAGTGGTCTAGAAATAAATCCATGGAAAGCAATGCATAAGAAAAGTTTTATAAAGTACGTTTGTTAAAGTAGTACTAATTTATCTTAATACTACTTTTAAAGGCATACTTGGCAACATTACACAACGGTAATTGAGCGAGAACAGTGCAATGAGTGCTGATGTAGCTTTTATTTTGGTTTCGTTCCCAGCTTTCGCTGATCTCAATTTCTGATTCAGCATGGAATCGGACAAAGTAGTTTCGAATATCCTCATGATATTGCAATATATACCGTGGATCGGGGAAAGCTTGTACTAAAACCCCGATTAGAGCGAACTTTTAGCTTGAATTCCCACCAGGGCTGTTCATTCACTATTCAAACTGCTACTAAGCCGGGAAACACCAAACGGTAACTTTAATCCAGTTGTCGTTAGTCCCAATTAATTTCCCATCGCAATCATAAGGTCTTAGATCTCAGAGCGGTATAATCAAATACAAATGGACAACATCACCCTTGGGTATCAATACACTTTTTTTTTAACCTAGTGAAAGTCCATGAATTGGAGGAGCGTTTGAGATCTCTATGGCGAAAAGAGATAAGAGATAACTAGAGATGAATTAACACGATTCTATCTGTCGTTAACACATCCATAACTTGACTGCCTGGCGATAAACCTGCAGCCGTTTTATCTTTGGGAGTCAGCGCATGACAAAACCATTTTTTTAGTTCATTTGCTATTCAAATATTCAAAAAAGGAGCATGGAAGGCAATGAAAAACATGCAAAACAAGCAAAAAGAAAGAAAGAAATGTGACGTAAATTTATCGTAAACAACACTTATACGGCTTGTTTTTATTTATTGCAATTTAATGGCAGAAAAACGTATATACAGGTGTAATAAAGAGAGATAGAAAAAGGCCATAAGGGGAGTCTGCAAAAGAGTCCCAGATCCCATGTAAAAGAAGCCCACCAAATACATATAATACAATGGAGGTACTTATTATACAATAATAATAATAATATTTAAAAAAATAAATAAAACATTAAAATAGAATTGAAAAAATATATATACTTCCGTACAGTGAAATCATGATTTGCTCATAAGAAATTTCTTCAATTTAAATTTAAGAGCGAATGCATAGAAAATTCGAGCAAACCTTGGCCACAGCTCAAAACCTAACCTACCCTCATTTTCAGTTTATCATAAGGTTTTGATGAGTGTGTAAAACAATTTTGGAATATGGTTGTCAGTTCTGGAATCCGTATTTAGTGAAGCATATCGAAAGTATAGAGTCGATACAGAGGCGAGCCACTCGTGTCCTTTGCAGATCAGAGAAAGAACATCAGGAGAGAATTGGGGTCCTGAAATGGCCTTCGCTTGAGTTACGTAAGAAGTTTATCTGCTAAGTGGAGATGTCCAAGATTATTTTCGGACACTGTGTGTTAGCGAAAACACGTAGGAACATTAATTTTAAGATAAGACCTAAGAAGACACGTACGAATTACTTGAAATTTTCATTTTTTTAATCGCTACATATCAGATTGGAATAGCCCAGCATTCCATCGAACATTATGTATGCACCTTCATTAAGCAGTTTTAAGTCATATCGTTAAGACATTTGTGTCAATTTTAAACCAGGTGTAACTCGTGAGTGACAAGTATGTAACTCAATTAGTTTAGCTTTGGGCCGTATTTAAATTATTTCAAAATTTTTAGTGTCAAGTTTAGTATTCAATTTAATTAGGCTAGTTTCGGGCCGCATTTAAATTTTACCTCTTAATTGTTAGAATGTTTAATATTGGAGCATATCCTTTGTATGGGAATTTATTTTCCCCCAATTATGCTCCACTCTTGTACTTTATTTACTTGTATTAGCATGACAAAGTATTAATATCGGTAGAAAGAAACCCAATACTCAAAAAGAAAGCTGTGAGCAGATATTTGTTATTGGTCGACATCGACACAACCGTTCGGGGGAGCATTAGTTTCATTCCTGGCTCTGTATGGGCTGAGTTTTCTGCGATTGATCCCGTTCAACAGCGAAAAATTTGACGACCGGCGATGATACATTTTGAAACTGCAAGAAGAGAAGATTGTCCCTCTCGACAGGGCTTAAAAACGGCTGGACATGCGCACTAAGACTCAGGCTTCCTCCTGCCGTTCGATTTTCAAAATGGCGGACGACGAATGCAGATTTGACACGTCATTGTAACGGCCATTTGTAACGTCTTACTCGCCCAAGGCCTTCAACTCCAAAGTGAATGAAAGGCATAACTGTTCAGTGCTGCCGTTTAGATAATGATGGCAGACATCGCAACGGTGATTTCATAACTATCAAGCCGATCGACACTGCTCTCTTGAAGAGAATCTTTCACCGTTTCAGAATTTGCTCAAGGTAC
This sequence comes from Montipora cactus, assembly GCA_014634245.1. NCBI lineage: Eukaryota > Metazoa > Cnidaria > Anthozoa > Scleractinia > Acroporidae > Montipora > Montipora cactus. Next base: position 22,985 of record BLFO01000231.1, read on the forward strand.
AGTTTTGCCGTGAACTAAGGGCGTTTCCATTTTTAAAAGGTTTTGAAAAGCATTTTTGGATAGGTTATTTGTTACTGTGACACACATCAAAAATGACTTTTGATTCGTTTTGATGAAAGTCTTAAATTCCTTGTTGTTCATGGACTTCAATGACAATTCACACGGAACAAACGGAGGAGCCATTCCTGAGTTGAAAACACTTTCGTCTATGTTGTTATTGTCGTCTTCGTCTCTTGTTCAGCCACTGATAAGACTTTAAAGTAGGCCTGGAGTTCAAAGAGTCGTTTCTCATTAAATTCGTGGGCAGATGAGAGTCTTTGGCTAAATTGAAGGTTATGTTTCGTCTAGTTAGCAATGGTACATAAAACCTGAAGTTAATAAACTGCTTTAGTGTGTTTGAAATCTTGTGTCGTGTCTTTCTATTTTATACCACCTTTACGTGATTCTTGCTCAACGACTGCGCTTTCGACCAAGAATTTTTCTCGCAAAAATCCGCGGCTGGCGCGCGTCGCCTCCTCGGCTGCTTTGCTTATGTTCTGTTGTTGCAAGTTTGTTAGTGGTTTAAACTTTTTACTCTTTATGATGTATTATGTTAACGTAACCTCAGAAACGGCTCGTTTTCCACCTGTTGGTGCAACCCATTATTTTCTGGATAGCGCTCATACCCGTCCATCAGCCAAACATCGGACTGTGGAGATCTGAGGAAAAGAATTGAGGTGCTGGAAAAGGAATGGGAAAGTGACAAAGAATGAGAGAGGAGGCTGCTAACAAAAATTTAAGGATGTAACCGCTTCTATACATTTAAATACATACACAAATAAATTTGCACTTTGGCATTGATCTAATGACAAAAACAAATTGAAACACAACAAATTTCCAAAAAACCTTGTTGCGCAAATTGCCACCCAATTACAATTGAGGCTCTATTTTTATTTCACATCCAACAGTCATTTCTCAGCAAAAGGCTCAACTTTGGGAGAAAAATGAGGAATCAAGGATGAAACTAAAATCATTCAGAGAAAAATAAAAGGTAAACAGTTCAGTACTCCTGAAATGTTGCACACACCCAGACCCATCTCGCCAAATGAATGAATATACCTTCGCACAGTCAACCATTTAAATCCATTAATATATCAATATGCATATTCTCCACACTGTTCTCCATACATTTCCTATGGTACATACATGTATGAGGAGAATAATTTATTTCACAATCAAGTCCTTTTTCACTTGCAGATCATTTCCCATTTTCTCACGACCCTCATGTTTGATCAGTTAAGAGACATCAACATAACGAGAAATAAAATATTGGTCACTCTTAGGGGTTAAAGGGCTGAAGATTCACTAAAACCTACACCTATCAAGGTGGATTCATAGCTGCATGCCAAGACATTGCCATTCTGAGTTACCAAGGACACTGCCACATCATGTAGTAATCACATGTACATGTAGTTAGGTTCCTTTAAAACAATGATAACAAATCAGCCTTGTCATCAAATTCATTAATAAGAAATGTAAACAGAGTACATGAACATTTGCCACATAACATACTATGTATACATTAAAAAATTCAATAAGCTTGAACTCTTCAGTACCTATATGTATGACATTTTTGCATTAATTTTACTACTAAAATGGAACAAGTGAAACCTTTTCTTATCTGCCCCATTTTGAAATCATTTTTCAAAAGGGGGCACCACCTTTAGCAGACTTTTCCAGCAATTTCACAAGGCACTCACCAGACAGTAAGCAGATGGTGGAGAAAATTACTATGTCCCTTCCAAGATGGAAAGCTTTTGTGAGGAGCTAGCCTGCAAACGCAGATGTATGGAAATACATTATTCTGCGTTTGCAGGCTAGCAAGGAGCATGCACCAGGAATGTTTGAAGATATTTTCCATGCTAAATTTAACAACGAAAAGAGAACCCCCTCACAAAAAAGAAGAAGGCTTCAAAGGTCAGGGTTGTAGCAGTTCTGCAGAACTCGAGTTTCTTTCGAAACCAGGTAGTTAACTAAAAATGTTCAAACATTTAAACAAAGGAAGTTCTGTGATGCATTTATGAAATTATACTCAACGAATAGGAAACCCAAATTTATATAGGTGAAAAGACTCTGGGGGGCAGCATATGTAAATATGAGTTAATGGGGACATCTTTTCGGTGAGTGATTTACCCTTTGACTCCCGGGGGTTCCCTATTGACGAGTAAAATCGTCTGGCATTAGACAGAGTAAAGTCTGGCTGGTTTAGGCCGGTTTGGATGTTAAAGGGTTAACTAAATGCAGCTTCACATTAAATGTAAATTGAACAAAAGACATTTGTCATTAAAAACAGATTCTAATAAAATGTTGGTCTGTTCAACAGAAAAATAACAGACTACAAATGGCCAATAGTCTTAATTTAACCCATTGGCTCCCAGGGGTTCTCCATTGACAAGTAAAATCGTCTGGCGTTAGAGTAAGTAAAATAAATAAAATCCTCTGGCATTAGACAGAGTAAGATACTAAGTCTGGCCGGCTTAGGCCGGTTTGGGCGTCAAAGGGTTAAAGTTTGGTGGAGCTTTCTACAATTCCTTTATGGCTGGACGAGTGAATATCATGTGATATCTTGTTTACCCAAATTCAGTGCGTAACTACTAAACTGAACTTGCCAAAAAAAACCAAATGGAAATTGGTAAAATACTAAGGGAAGCAACTGAGGCATACATATGGAAAGCCATAACTTTCTTATGTGGTCATTCGTTAATACATGATGTGGTTTCATCATTATGTGATGTGGTTTTATGGTTATGTGATGTGGTTTCATCATTATGCGATGGGGTTTCACCATTACATGATGTGGTTTCATAATTGTGTGATGGGGTTTCACCATTACGTGATGTGGTTTTGTCATTATGTGATGTGGTTTCACCATTATGTGATGTGGTTTCATCATTATGTGATGTGGTTTTACCATTAAGTGATGTGGTTTCACCATTACGTGATGTGGTTTTGTTATTATGTGGTTTTGCCATTATGTGATGTGGTTTCACCATTGCGTAATGTGGTTTCATCGTTATGTGATCCTGTTTCGTCATAATGTCATTTCTTCGTTGCGTGTTCTGGTTTCTTCATTATGTGTTGCGGTTTTGTCATAGGGTCATGTGCTTGGTGTTTACTTACCATCACTTCCGGTGCCAAGCCTCAGTACCCAGTCTTCACACCCCACGACAAATTGGAAGCAGTGAATCATCATGTGTGTCATATATAGGGTGATGATTTTATATAACCCATAACTAGGAACAAGTGATGGAGAAGATCCTTAGGGAACTAAAGTTGGAGTCTTAAATTTCCGAAATTTGCAGCGCAGCGTATCGAGCCTGAAAACGTTTCAGCGTTGTCTGATGAGGAGCTTTCTTGTCTTGGTGTGTCTACGATTGGGGATCGTCTTCGTGTTCGTGACCTTTGTGTTAACGCTGAAAAAGATCATCCTTCGCTTCGGTGGCTGCAAATGTTCTCAGCGAACGCATGGCTCTTTTCAGTGGTCGTAGCAGAAGTAGTAGAGGGGTGCTAAGAGAAAGGCAGTTACAAAACGGTCTTGGACAGTAAGTTTCATCTGTGTAGCCGATCGATGTCAGAGCAGAATTCCCTCGTCTACAGACAAACAATTCCTGTTCCATGCTGGACTCAGCATGAAGAAAATCAAACTTGACTTAGAAGATGATGAGCATGATGTGTTTGAGAAGATAACGTGTGGCGACAAAGGCGATTATGGTGAAGGATGCTAACTGTGCACAGGTTCTTCTGTATTGGTCGCAAGTACAGTTTGGATTGTGATCCAACATTTGCCTTCAGATCTTTCGCAGTCCAGGAACAGTTCAAAGGTTTTAATTCCTTGCAACCCAAAACACAATACATAATCTTGAATCCTTCTGATTCCTTTTACTGTGGAAAGGCTTTGATCTCACCATCATCGCCTTTGTCGACACACGTTATCTTCTCAAACACATCATGCTCATCATCTTCTAAGTCAAGTTTGATTTTCTTCATGCTGAGTCCAGCATGGAACAGGAATTGTTTGTCTGTAGACGAGGGAATTCTGCTCTGACATCGATCGGCTACACAGATGAAACTTACTGTCCAAGACCGTTTTGTAACTGCCTTTCTCTTAGCACCCCTCTACTACTTCTGCTACGACCACTGAAAAGAGCCATGCGTTCGCTGAGAACATTTGCAGCCACCGAAGCGAAGGATGATCTTTTTCAGCGTTAACACAAAGGTCACGAACACGAAGACGATCCCCAATCGTAGACACACCAAGACAAGAAAGCTCCTCATCAGACAACGCTGAAACGTTTTCAGGCTCGATACGCTGCGCTGCAAATTTCGGAAATTTAAGACTCCAACTTTAGTTCCCTAAGGATCTTCTCCATCACTTGTTCCTAGTTATGGGTTATATAAAATCATCACCCTATATATGACACACATGATGATTCACTGCTTCCAATTTGTCGTGGGGTGTGAAGACTGGGTACTGAGGCTTGGCACCGGAAGTGATGGTAAGTAAACACCAAGCACATGACCCTATGACAAAACCGCAACACATAATGAAGAAACCAGAACACGCAACGAAGAAATGACATTATGACGAAACAGGATCACATAACGATGAAACCACATTACGCAATGGTGAAACCACATCACATAATGGCAAAACCACATAATAACAAAACCACATCACGTAATGGTGAAACCACATCACTTAATGGTAAAACCACATCACATAATGATGAAACCACATCACATAATGGTGAAACCACATCACATAATGACAAAACCACATCACGTAATGGTGAAACCCCATCACATAATGATGAAACTACATCACGTAATGGTGAAACCCCATCACATAATGATGAAACCACATCATGTAATAACGAATGACCACATAAGAAAGTTATGGCTTTCCATATTGTTGTATATCATTTAATGTTCTAATCTTGTATATGGGGAAATTGTGATGTTGAATTATTGTCTGCTCTATGTGGGAAAAAATAATAATCGTGCTCATCAAGGACGACATCCACTTCATCCATGCACTACAACACCCATGTACCACAACTACTGCCTGGCACATGTCTCATGGACATACAGCCATCTGTTTCAGCCATCACACGACCAGCAGAATGTCAAAAATTCCATCGTGTTTTCCCTGTCGTGTCCAAAACTGGTACAATCAAACAGTAACGAGGAGGAGTGTCAATACAAGCTATACTGAAGCACTTAAATTAAGAACCACATTAACCAATTCTTGGATTAACATACATGGCCACATCGTCCCCCAGAGTACAAAACAATTAAAATGACGGATGCCAAGAAAAGTTGCGAAAATCTGAGGTATAAAGAAGACAAAGATGATATGAAAATATCGTTTATTCTCATATACTTTAGCTACAGTGTAGAAGTAAGATACAACATGCACATTTAATTGTAATTGTCCAAATTATCGAGTATTGCAATAAAATGCTTAGATAGGTGAAGTCCTGCAGAAACATGCAGAATGTGACAGTAGTGAACAATGACATACATGTGCCTCGATTTTTATTTCTACAAATTAAACCATCTGTAAACTGTCCGTGAGGCCTCGAGGTTTTTAATGCAGGGAAATTAGGAAAAATCAAAGTGACTTCATGAATCAAAATTCAACAAGCTTGCCAGGCGCTAAGCTCATTTAACCAAGAAAAACTTCACAATAAATATTTGTTTTAGATACCTTGCAGAAGATGACGACGCGAATGAACGTAGCGATAGTGACGATGATCAAGACAAACAAAGGAGGAGATAATGATTTTGTCGAAAGACTCATATCACTGACAAGTCAAGGAGCTTGTGCATCTTGAAACACCGCCAAAGGCAAATACGACCAATCAATTCCTTCATGATGGAAAAGACTTCTCTGATCTTCATAACAAATGGCTTTTCTAAAAACCACTCAAATATTAAAAGGTCATATCCATCTGTTCACTAAATAGCCCAAAACTAAGTTCTAAGTATCAGGATCTACAACGTGATAAATTTCGACTCAGGCACGTGTGCCGGTACAGTAGAATTTTTACTGGGTTGCCAAACCCAGTCGGAATCTCGGTTTCATTTCCTGGGTTTTTTTTGCTATTACTGGGTTGCCTATGGGCAAACCCAGTTGAGGTCTGTGTTTAGTTAGTTAGTTTTATTTATTTTATTTCTTTATTTTTTTTTTTTTGTTTTTGTTTTTTTTTTCCGTGTCGGTAAAAGTCTTGCCTGTCACTCCCCTGGTAAGTGGTGTCTTTGTGTATAGAGCCTTCTGCAGGTAATTTCTTAGGATCGAGAGGGTAGTGAAACTGCGTAGATTTCTCTGGTGGACACAGTAGAATCATTAACTTAGCCTGCAATGGCGTCGAAAGTCATGCAACGCGAATGGCGTTTTAGTGGATCCTTAAACAAAATATACCCTTATGGAGCTCAATAATGGAAGTCAGTTGGATAAACTAGGCATGAATCTCAAAAGCGACGAGTACTGGACTTCGACAACAATCTATCGCCCGTCGAGCCGAAATCAAAGTGAGCTGTATTTACCTGAAGTACATGGTAATTTGACACAATTGAGTTTCTTGTCTTCACGCAATGAAATAGGAAGAGGTTTTCGCCTCTAAGAGCAAATATGTTGTTTGTTTCAATAAAATTTTCCCTGTAAAAGGATTCTGTGGTATTTTCTGCCTTTGTGAATTATAATATCATGTTCTGTATTGAATTTTCGAGCTTTAGGTTGCTCTGCAAGCAGGAAGGGTTCACAGGCCTGTTGGAAGCGTGCTTGAGTTTCAACAAAATGAGCCCCAAAATCAGTGAAAACTTGTGACGCAGATGAATAATAAAGTAGCTGCTATTGCCAAAATGATGGAATTACCTGGTGATAATAACGTCGTACGCGTCTTGGAGAGTAAATTTTGACTTTGCATAAACAAGAGTTGGGTGATTGTGATCTTTGTTTTGACTTCGCTCATTTCATTGTCAAACTTTATAACACTTGATAGAAAAAGAAACTTACAAAAACCCGGTATCTTGCCATCATTTGACACAGATGCTTCACTGTTTGGCGAGTAAACATGCCGCGGTAACTTAATCACGGCGCCCGCTGAATTCCGGCCATGTTACTTTCGATTTTGCAATTTACTTGAACGTAGCAAAAATCTCCCAAAATGTTTGTCGCTGATCGTAACTTTTTATATTCGATATTCACGGTTCAAAATTAATGTTGTTTTCATGTCGTAAATATTTCATTCTCGATCGACCGTCCCGGAAACTTCCTTCTGCTCTTTCTAAAAACTGTGTATCAATAGTTATTTGCTTTTTCATCAATATTTGTTTTGCATAAAGCAAGCTAACAAAATCTGTACCTTGCTGAGTTCGCATTTGTTAGCGTTAATAGTATTTTCGGTCAGATGCTTCTGTTTTTTATGAGGGGTTTATTGTTTTGGTCTCCCATCCCAACACTAACCCCGCTGAACAGGGCTTGACTTCAGTGAAGTTTAGTATTACAAAGCTGTCAGATGCTCAGAGGGCACACTTGTGGTGCAAAGAAGTTGTGAGGGAACTTGAAAATTATCAACATGTCAGCCCAGAAGCCAATGTTTCTCGCTTCTCTTTTATTTGTTATTCTTCAGAGACTGGAATGCTGTATTTCAATACCACACAATTCAGTGCCTTCTGATTTTCTGTAGCACGTACCACAGGCAACCCAGTGTATGCTTCACGGAAGCATCTCGTTTTTGTTATTTTTTTCCGTGTCGGGAAAAGTCTTGCCTGTCACTCCCCTGCTCAGTGGTGTCTTTGTGCATAGAGTCTTCTGCGCGTATTTTGGTAGGTTTGAGGGGGCTGGAGTAATGCGTAGCTTGCTCTGCACAATTAACCTGTAATGGCGTCAAAAGTCATTGCAACGCGAATGGCGATTTAGTACATCTTTAAAGAAAATATACCCATATGGAGCTCAAGAATGGAACGTCAAGACAGGTGGTGAAACATAAAGATCTGGAATCTTAAAAGGAACGAGTAATGGACTTCGACTGCGTAAATCTTTCGCCCTTCGAGCCGAAAGCAAAATGAGCTGCACTTCTAATATTTCGCTAAGGTGGTGTTACGTACAACACTGAAACCAAATGGAAATATCTCTGGTAGCTTACGGGTTCAACAAAGACATAGAAGGAATCGAACACCACCAGTAGATCAGTGATCTCTGTTGTGTGTCTCACAGTGTTTACTGAAGTCGCATCTATTTAAAGTTTGCCTGGTTGTCTGGCAAGTAACATTCATTTTGTACTCAACTCTGCAAAGGTTAAAAAAAATTGGAAATTTGACAGTGAAAATTTATTTGAATGAAACTTGTTGTCTCTTTGGTGCTTTATTATTTACGATCAAGGTTCTTTCGAAAAGGGTTTGATGTGTACTGTCAGAAATTTATTTCATTGCATATGCTTTGTGATTGTGTGTTTCGCTTGCACGCACGCAACTGAAATAGGAAGGGTTTCTTGCCTCTTATAGCAAATATGTTGCTTGTTTCAATAAATGTTTCGCTGGAAAATATTTCTGTGAAATTTCCAGCTTTTGTAAATTTATCATGTTGTGTAATTTTCGATGTGATACGGGGAGAATTTTTGTGGTAACGCAAAAGTCACGAAAATAAACAGGTCTGTTGGAAGCGTGCTTGAGTTTCAACAAAATGACCCCCAAAATCGGCAAAAGACTGTGACAATGATGAATAATAAAGTAGCTGCTATTACTAAAACGATGGAATTACCTGGTGATATATAAATAACCATGTCTTGGACAGAGGTAATTAAGCACGCGTCAAGAAGCCCTCGGCAAACCAAGCTACCTTCCTCGGCTCGTCTCTGGACTCCCTCAAGCTTGTCAATGTTCTTACGTGAATACGAGGACCATACCACAGAGCAGTATTTAAGGTTAGACCTTACTAAAGAACAGTTGAGGGTCCTTAGGGTCTTCAAATCATTTAGTTCTTTTAATCAATCCCAGCATCCTGTTTGCCTTGACAACAACACAGTTCACATGGGAGTTCCACTTTAAGTGATTCTCAGTGATAACACCTAGATCCATGAATTCGTCGACTTCCTCCAACTCTGTGTTGTTCAAGAAGAAAGTTGAGGTGAATCGTTGTTTCTTCCGAGTCATTTTCATAATTTGAGTCATGTAGCAGCTCTCGTAACGTATAACGTGATTGGTTCGCTACCCTAGCCAAAAACAAAAGGCTAAACAATTGAAACAATGACTTAAACTTAAAAACAATAGAAGCTGCTTACAATACCAAACAACAGCAGGTTACGAGAGCTGCTACACTACTGCATAATTTTGCATTTCTGAACATTGAACTCCATACCGTTCAAGTCAAGTCAATTTATTTAACGTCGGTAGTTCCTTCAGTTACGAAACTGGTACCTCCCTCTGTCAGTGCTCCGATTTACGGATATTTAAAGCCATAGCTACACGGATCAGAGGAAAGTGAAAACAGACGTTGAGGTCACCGAGGATCGAACTGGGGACCCCTTGCTCCGAAAGCCGCGCACTAGCCAATTGAGCTACGCCTGCAAATGTGGTTTTTGAGGAGAGGGGAAAACCGGAGTACCCGGGGAAAAGCCTCTCGGAGCAGAGTAGAGAAACAACAAACTCAATCCTGATTTAAATTTACAATCTCT
>BLFO01000231.1:37710-46831 GCA_014634245.1 Montipora cactus
TTAAGGGTTTTTAGAAAACGTGAAAATACGATGCCGAATTTCTAAAATTACCGTTAGTTTTCTTCTACAGACTTCTGTGCCGAAGTCCTGTATAGTTCATCTACTCTGTGATACACACTGAATGGTTTAACTCATTGCTTTATATTTTTAATGGGCAGGTTTGTATTTCTGAATAACTGTTACATAATTAAGGGTTAGATCATTTATTTTGTTAGGTCATTTCAACTCCATGAAGAAGTCAGGCTCTGGCTGACGAAATTTATAAAGGGGGGATAAAATAGATATCCTCACAGCCGTACAGCCAGCCTTGCATCATAACTTATTTGCTGGTTAGATCTCTCAAGATCCGGCACTTCTATCTTGTTCAGCGGGCCCTTGCATAAAATAAATAGTCTTTATTATGGTTGACCTTAGTTCATAGAATTCTATGGTTCACTGCAACAAAACCTTGTTTTTGTCAATTAATAAACCATTGCCACATTCCTTATTATCAATGGACTTAACGGATAGAAATACAGATAAGGCAGGCATAGTTGAACAGTTTTCTTTAAAGGCCCAGCTGAAGTGGGTAGAGAATCTTAGCCGGAATCGTACAAATATCTATTTGTATCCATCTATTTATAAAGAAAAAGGCTCTTAGTATTATTTCCCTCAGGGCAAAATGAAATTGTGTTTCTGCAATTCCAAAATTAGATGAAAGAACTTTATGATGAAAATTATCCAAAATAAATGACGACATTTCGAAGTTATCCAGGACTCATTTTCGAGTCAGAGTTATATTAAAGACTTGCAACTTACTGAATTTGCAATTCAATCATAATCCAATGATTTCAATAACAATTCACTAAACGCAACGGAAAGTGTTGACGCTTCTCAAGAGTTTTAATCTCGACCGCTTGGACAGTGATTCAAGTTCTTTGACTTGAATATAAAGCCGTGGTGACTTCGAAAGAGCGCCGTTTATTTTCGGCATTTTTTTTCATGAAGTATTTCCTAAATTTTTACTCACTGAAATGTAATAAAAAAGAAGGTCGTGATTTTCGCTTGAAAGTATTGAGCTTCCATTTAAGCGCGATGAATCATGCTCATACTATTCAATAATAATGGCCGAATTAATACCTGATGAGATTTCTCTCATCGATTTAGAGATTATCTGGATGAACATTAATCTAGATACTTAATACTTACTTTAATAAGGGCGAATTTCGCCCTATAATATTAATATTAAAAGCATTGAATAGCTTAGCAACGGAAAACTCGTCACTGTCGGATATCGGTTAAGTATTCCTTTCTAATACAAGAAAGACTTAGCAATGCTTCGATAACAATGGAATGTTCCACGTAATGCTGAAAAGAGGACTATTTGCAACCTTCAAGGGTCGAGAGTCCGTTAGAGTTAAAACATTAATACGAGTCATAACAGGTAGGCTGTCGATAGGAGCCCAAAAAAGAGCAAACAAGTAAATGTGTAATAGGTGGCGCAGTTTTGGAACAGAAGGAAAATGACTTCCTACAAATCCTATATATTGTTATTGTTGCTGAATTTTGGCACATTTATTTTCACCCATGATAGCCGCAAACACGAATCCTACTCCTTCAAAGACCTCCGAGAGGCTGTAAATGGCGATTTGCTTACCCTTGAAGATCAGCAAACGCTTTTAAACAGTCTGCATCTCTTAAACTGCACCGAAAGCAAATCTAGCCCAGATTACCGGCAGGTAAGAATTAAATTATTAAGGATAAAGGCTGACGCATGAAACAGAACTTCACACAGAACGTACACAAATTCTAACAAGCGACTAGCTTAAGGGTTTTTAGAAAACGTGAAAATACGATGCCGAATTTCTAAAATTACCGTTAGTTTTCTTCTACAGACTTCTGTGCCTAAAAATTCAAGTCCTGTATAGTTCATCTACTCTGTGATACACACTGAATGGTTTAACTCATTGCTTTATATTTTTAATGGGCAGGTTTGTATTTCTGAATAACTGTTACATAATTAAGGGTTAGATCATTTATTTGGTTAGGTCATTTCAACTCCATGAAGAAGTCAGGCTCTGGCTGACGAAATTTATAAAGGGGGGATAAAATAGATATCCTCACAGCCGTACAGCCAGCCTTGCATCATAACTTATTTGCTGGTTAGATCTCTCAAGATCCGGCACCTCTATCTTGTTCAGCGGGCCCTTGCATAAAATAAATAGTCTTTATTATGGTTGACCTTAGTTCATAGAATTCTATGCTTCACTGCAACAAAACCTTGTTTTAGTCAATTAATGAACCATTCCCACATTCCTTATTATCAATGGACTTAACGGATAGAAATACAGATAAGGCAGGCATAGTTGAACAGTTTTCTTTAAAGGCCCAGCTGAAGTGGGTAGAGAATCTTAACCGGAATCGTACAAATATCTATTTGTATCCATCTATTTATAAAGAAAAAGGCTCTTAGTATTATTTTCCTTAGGGCAAAATGAAATTGAGTTTCTGCGATTCCAAAATTAGATAAAAGAACTTTATGATGAAAATTATCCAAAATAAATGACGACATTTCGAATTTATCCTGGCCTCATTTTCGAGTCAGAGTTATATTAAAGACTTGCAACTTACTGAATTTGCAATTCAATCATAATCCAATGATTTCAATAACAATTCACTACACGCAACGGAAAGTTTTGACCCTTCTCAAGAGTTTTAATTTCGACCGCTTGGACAGTGATACAAGTTCTTTGACTTGAATATAAAGCCGTGGTGACTTCGAAACAGCGCCGTTTATTTTCGGCATTTTTTTTCATGAAGTATTTCCTAAATTTTTACTCACTGAAGTGTAAGAAAAAAGAAGGTCGTGATTTTGGCTTGAAAGTATTGAGCTTCCATTTAAGCGCGATCAATCATGCTCATACTATTCAATAATAATGGCCGATTTAATACCTGATGAGATTTCTCTCATCGATTTAGAGATTATCTGGATGAACATAAATCTAGATACTTAATACTTACTTTAATAAGGGCGAATTTCGCCCTATAATATTAATATTAAAAGCATCGAATAGCTTTGCAACGGAAAACTCGTCAAGGTCGGATATCGGTTAAGTATTCCTTTCTAATACAAGAAAGACATAGCAATGCTTCGATAACAATGGAATGTTCCACGTAATGCTGAAAAGAGGACTATTTGCAACCTACAAGGGTCGAGAGTCCCTTAGAGTTAAAACATTAATACGAGTCACAACAGGTAGGCTGTCGATAGGAGCCCAAAAAAGAGCAAACAAGTAAATGTGTAATAGATGGCGCAGTTTTGGAACAGAAGGAAAATGACTTCCTACAAATCCTATATATTGTTATTGTTGCTGAATTTTGGCACATTTATTTTCACCCATGATAACCGCAAACACGAATCCTACTCCTTCAAAGACCTCCGAGAGGCTGTAAATGGCGATTTGCTTACCCTTGAAGATCAGCAAACGCTTTTAAACAGTCTGCATCTCTTAAACTGCACCGAAAGCAAATCTAGCCCAGATTACCGGCAGGTAAGAATTAATATATTGAGAATTGCTGTTGCATGAAACCGAACTTGAACGTCTTATAAGACCTGAATTTTCCTTCTTTTTCACAGTGTTTTGCCCTCAACGATCTCCACAGTCTCGACGGATCATCGCTGCCAAAGTCGCTAAATTCAACGGAATTTACAAAAATATGCCCTGTGATTTTGTTTTGCCTGTTGCCCGCGCTTAAGGAAGTTGATGGGGGACATCCATGCAGCCACGCAGACGACCTTTTCAATGTGTTTGTAAGCAATTATAGCGAAGGCGAGCAAGGGATCACATCCGAAGCTTTGGACAATATTCTAGGAGCGATAAACAAGACGATCGGCTCATTTTTCACCAAGAAGAAGGTACGTGTAGTTTGCAACAATCAGTTATTCTGAATTAACCAGCCACCAGGCTAATTCGCTCTTTTGTTCGCCTATATCGCAGCTTTCCTACCCTGCAGGCATCCTTTAACATGCTTAATAAAACCAGTGTCATCTCAAATTAGTGAAAGTGCTAATTATTTGTCTTTTAGGTGTTGTGTGGTCACTGCTCGTGTAGTGGAATTATAAATTGCTATTTTGAGCCACACTCAAAAGATTGCAAAATGGGTATTTTACAGAAAGCAAAATCACTAATTTTTATGTTTCTGAATGACGAAATTGACCATTGTTGCATGTGCCGAGTTCTTCACAAGACTAGTTGCTAGGCTACGTGCGAAAGCCGGAACAACTGTAAAAAACAGTCTTCTGCAGGATTCATACCTACGACCTTCATAACATCGGTCGGATGTTATCCTATTGAGATATAAGAAAACGTGGGAGCTTGTTTATTATTTACAAGAATCTGCATCGATAATGTGGCCCCTGGTTTGCGGGATCCATAGTGTCAAGAGCTCGTCAAGGAGAACCTCTATCCTCCATAATTTGCCTAGGGGTCAACCCTTTCCCGAGAAGATTTATTTATACATACATATTTATTTATTCATACATATTTGGGAGATTGAACATGCCCACTGTTTTAAAAGCCAATCAAAACAAAGCTATCTAAGTGTCAAGAGAAATATGATACTTTTCGCCGAAAACTTGACCGTGAAAATAAATCATTTTACTCGGGAAAGGGTTGACTCAAGGAATTAGTGGAGATATAGGCTCCCATTGGTGGGCTCCTGACAGTGTCATGCACCTCAAACTTTCAAATACAACTGATGGGTCGACACCTTGAAACATGCCTAAGAGCGCATTTCAAACCAGATAAGTCCAGAAAAGTTAATGCTAGTAATGAGATGCAAACCGACTTCAATAAGCATCACAAGGTTTTCCCTTGCTCTTCTCTCTAACTTCAGCATTACTGGTGTCCCGAAATCCAGACAGTAAACGTCACTAAGTGTCCCCAAAAGTCTACATTTTCCCTTACCTAAACGACCAACATGTACCTTACAGTTAGAAATAGCAAATGCTTAGACCTAACTTGTTCAGTTGGATATTAGAATTGTGCGTGCATCTAATTACTGTCATTTCTGGACATAAGAGTTGAACGAAAAAGGAATAAGAAAAAATATAGCAATAATTTTGATCGATCAAAGTAAATGTTGGCTTCTATCAACAGTGTTTTTCTGCTGAAAGCATCATTCGAGAAGTAAAAGGTGAGGGAAAAACTCTTGATCAACATGACTTTGGCCAGGCTTGTGCGAACATCATCCTTCATCTGGTTCAAGGCTACTGCATTGAGCAAGGGAAGGGGCACAATGAAAATGAAATAAAATTGCCATCAAAAGTATTCTTCATCAACGACATATTCAAGGGAAAAAGTCACTTATCTGAAAAAGACTTAGAAGAGATCATGACAGGCCTTAGCATTGGTAAAGTGTCGTCAAATGATGCCCATGACCATATGGAAAATGATGGTCACAATCACAGGCGTCGCAGGTCAGCTCCAACTAACTTGTTTCCTCAAAAGGAATTAGGTGCTTTTCATGGTGTCCAACGCCGAGCCATTGATCCTCAAGAAAACAAACCTAATGGTCATCACACAAATGGCGCTGTAAGTTTTTGATGAGTATTCATCTTTTGTTATACTTTTGACGGAATCTTTACTCATTTGTGCTAATACTTGGAGTATTGAGGCAAATTAATTTTCATTATAACCAAAATAATATTGTGTGAATTTTAGCGGCTTTTCGATGCCAAGAAATTATTACTTAACATCACTTTAGTCAGGAAAAACCAATTTGAAATTAGATGGGAAATAGGTTTTTCCTAATTAAAGTGATGCAAAATAAATTTTAAGAGATTTGCTAAAGCATGCAACAACAAAATCGAACGGTACAATCCGACGTTTCGGAGTGATCATTGGAAAAGTATGCCAGGTCATGCAAATTACTGAATTTCAGGCGATGTTGGCGCGAAAATTGACATAACACAGTGCAAAAATTACTCCTCAAACACTGTCACGCAACAATAATAAAAGAAATGGAAATAGGTTAAGGCCAAGAACTTGGAACGTTGTAGGAAACAAATCATTTAACCACCTCTCCAATTTCCAGGTCTTTTCACGCAACTTTATAAAGACGCCATGTGGTCCACCAATATGGCGGCCGGTAATCAACGGAAACACATGTAGTTCACTTTCCGATGAAAGCGCTTACTTTTCGCTGATGAGAAAAAATACTTGTATGAACACATCACCTAATGATGGGCTCAAACTGCTGAGATTCATAGGGATAGACATATTTTCCCTACCAGTTAGCTTTGTATGATAGTATCACGCAAGGTGACAATTCGGAAATTCAAAATACTGTATTTTCGCAACGAAAGACATCACGGAACTGGAAACTTGAAAAAAAGATTTATTTCTAGGTCATTTTCAACTTCCTTTAGATAAAAATTCAGAAGACCTTGCGATTTTGATTATAGAATTTGATGACGTTACTGTGAAAATCATCTATTGTTTTCTTTCTTCTTTTGGGGGTCCACGTTTTGTACAGTCCCTGCTTAAGACCCATTAAAATCTCCATTAAATTCCACTCAGAAACCGTCGTCAAATTACCTCGGCAGAATTTCTACCATTTAGGTTAACCAGTCTAGAGTGTTAAACAGTAAGGATTATGCTCTCACCAATACTCTTTGCACCCTTCGATCAACCCTAACCCTTACACCACTACTATGCTGAGCAAGATTGCACATAAAAATATTGACATTAAGTGGTCTCTTTCTTAGTGTTACTCACTGGAAGACGTGCTTAACGTTTTTGATGTTGATCACTCCACTGGTGCAGATAGTTATGACTTTCAACAACTTTGCCCGGCATTTGTTCAACAAGCCACGAGTGGAGCATGCAACCATGCTGAGTCACACAAAACAGAAACTGAGAAGGATTTACTCAAAAGTAAGTAAGTTTATACAGTAACAATTATTGGATGAGGTTGAGCATGATAGCGATAATTATCAAGGCCAAAGTTTGTGTTATCTGCCGAAGCCGAAGGACTGTTTGAGATTACACTGACTGACGTTTCGACAACCTGAGCTAAAATCATCTTCAGAGTTAAGTGATTTGAGTACCTTCAATAGATACTATAATAACTCCGGTCGTAGATGTCATTGATCAACTTACTCGTGATATTATTGGTCGACTGTCAGTTAAGCCTAGATGTAATTGGCTGGGAAGACTCAACAGTGATAGGCCGGTGCATTTCGACCCGTCTATAGGTCTAAGGTCTGTACGTGTATCATAGAATACGTTAGGCAGTACTGTGAGAGTAAATCAGTGGGTTGTTTGTCTGTTGATGTCGTCGATGAGTCGTTTGTAGGGTGCAGGAGGTTGTAGGCATCGGTTTATTGGTGTCTGTTCTAAGTTAGTAAACCTGCTTTCCAGTACCAGCTTTCCGTTGGTAGTAGTTAGTGCTGTAGGTAACACATGTAGCAGAGTCCCAGTCGATTCTGTGGTTTGTCTGTAGATGGTGTTCAGCAATGTTATTGTTGATGTCACCGTTCCTCTTCGCTCGTCTGTGTTCATTCAGTCTAGTGTTCAAATATCTGCCGGTCTCACCGATATAAGTGGCCTGGCAGTCGAAGCATTTGATCTTATAAAGTGCTCCTTGTCTGCCCTTAGGTTGATCTTTATCTTTGACATTAGTCAGTAGTTTTCGTAAGGCAGTGATGGGTCTGTGAGCAACACGGATGTTGTAAGGCTGTAGGATCCTAGCGATAATTTCACTGACTTGACTTGACTTGACTTGCGACTCTTGGAGTATGTCCAGAAATGCACACAGCTACAAAAATTACAAATTTCGCAAAATTGTTCATCCTTTGAACATTTTTTACAAAAATGGCGAGATGTACAAACATTTGCAATTATTGTTACACTGCAAGGCACAAGTAGATCACTGCAAGAGCAACAAAAACAACAAATTTCACCAAAACTGCAAATCAAACAAAAATCACAAAAATGTGCAACTTGTGTCACACAGTAAGGCACAAAGAAATCAATGCAAGAGCAACAAAAACAACAAATTTCACAAACCCTGCAAATTCAACAAAAATTACGAAAGTTTGGAATTTGTTTCACTCAACAAGGCACAAGGGATCAATACAAGAGCAACAAAAACAACAAATTTCACCCAAACTGCAAATTCAACAAATATCACAAAAATGTGCAACTTCTGTCACATAGCAAGGCACAAGGAAATCAATGCAAGAGCAACAAAAACAACAAATTTCACAAAACCTGCAAATATAAGAAAAATTACAAAATTTAGCAAGTTTGGTTACACAGCAAAACACAAGGAGATCAATGAAAGAGCAAGAAAACAACAAATTTAACAAAAAAATATTCGCAGGTTTGAGTTAGTTCAACCCATTCAAAATAAGCAAGGCTGTATCAGTGAGGTGTGACTGGTGTTTTCAGTGCGGTGCCTTTATAGTGGTTGGCTTATATGAGCTAGTAAACATTCATGGCCATATCTGCTGGTTTCACTCAGGAAAGTCTCGTTATGTTTGTAAGTTGGGCTTTGCGTAGACTAGATGCTTTGAGAAACATGTGGAATGGGAAATAAAACGTTTATCTTGGGTGCTTTTCCTAATTCCTTGAACTGAACAGTACTTGCAGTGATACATGTCTTGAGATTAGCAATCTTGGTGTTGAAATAAAAATTTGGTTTTATCAACGGAGTTCATAATGTAAATTGGCCACCGTACAGAGATTCTAAAAGCTGACGTTTCGAGCTTTAGCCCTTCGTCAGAGCGAATCAAGGGATTATGGGTTACCAAGAGAAAATGAGGGGACAGAGATGGAGGCTCCCGGTCCAGCCCTTGGGATATGTCATGTCCACGAAAGTTATTTTTAGACGAGCGGAAGTCTTTGTTGTAGCGGAAGCCTGTCTTCCGAGTCGTCCGCATGCATTTTGAAAAGACATGATGAATATTTATAAATCAGCCTTCCACGTGCGCCGCCATTTTCTCTTTTCACTAAGAACCTGAGAGCGAGGCAAAACTGCATGCGGATGTCTCGGAAGACAGACTTCCGCTATAACAAAGACTTCCGCTCGTCTAAAAATAACTTTCGTGGACATGACATATCCCGGCCAACGCCCT
>BLFO01000231.1:47569-52569 GCA_014634245.1 Montipora cactus
TTAGTAATTTTAAATTACTCCAAAATGATCCCGAGACTGGTAGAATCTTTTCGCAACCTCCACTTATTTCATTCAAACGCGACAAAAACGTAGGCAACTTTTTAGTTAGAAGCGCGCTCAAAACTAACGAGCAACCCGGCACTTTCAAATGCGCGCGCTCACCATGCAAAACTTGTCTTTTCGTTGTTAGCACTAGCAAGATATCGGGACCTAAGCGATCTGTTAAGATCACCGATCGTTTCACATGTACCTCCGCAAATGTCATTTATTGCATAACCTGTACGTTATGCAATAAATTATAGGTGAGATAGGTAGACGACTAGGTGACCGATTCCGCAAACACCTTCGCGATGTTGACAAGAATGACAAGGATGCATCTAAGCCAGTCGCTCGCCATTTTAATCTGCCTAACCACTCCAAAAAACACATGGCTATCTGCGGCCTTTCCCTACATCTAGGTACGACGCAAAGCCGCAAGAATCTGGAACAAAAATGCATCTTTCAAATCGGCCCCTTAATCCTCACGGTATTAACGAACGCTTTTCATTTAACTAATATATTCCTATTTTTCACGTTGCCGTGTTACCACCAATAGCGTAGCTCCTACTCTACTATAAAAGCTACACGTAACCCATAATCCCTTGATTCGCTCTGACGAAGGGCTAACGCTCGAAACGTCAGCTTTTAGAATCTCTGTACGGTGGCCAATTTAAAACCAAATTTTTGTATACTACTTCCCCACCGACGCAGCACCACAGTTTCTTTAGAAACTACCCCTTCATTGGTGTTGAAATAGCTGCTTCGGCACAACTGTCTCTCACGATTTACTTTGTTACGTAACCGGCGAAAATTGTCTGAATCCCCAGGGGGCATCGTTCACGTGGAGCTTGACTTACTTAAGTGGCATAATGATATCAATGCCAGTTCTCACAAAGTCAAGAAATAAGCGAAGCTTATTCTCTCATGCATCCAGCCGCAGTGTCGAGTACAGACCAATCAACTGACCCTAAATACCTGCCAAGCTCAGCTCTTCGACTGCCTCGGGTATCCCTACGAGTTGTAGAACGCCGACTTGCGGTTACGCAGGGGGCGTGGCTTCGGCTGCAGGGGTACAACAGAATGATCAGACAGGCCAAAAGGCGGGAAGATTTGCGCCAGGTTCTTGTCATACACTTGCGGCATGTTGGTTATAATGAGATCGAGAGTGCTGTTGCCGCGGATGGGTGCCCGAATAAGCTGTTTCAGTTTAAACTGCACAAGGAGGCGGCTAATGTTCAAGCGGTTAAAGTCTCCAGTCAGCGCGATGCCACACACAGGATATAGGCCTGCCCCGAGGAAGTCGAGGAGGCCTTTGGTGAGCCCATAACACCTCGAAATTGGGATGATACAGGTCAGTCAAAGCCTTGAGCTTGATCTTGCTGTTTATGTAAAGCGCGGCACCACCATGAATACCAGCTGCGCGGTTCTTGAGGATCCGGTTGTAACCTGGGATGTGAAGATGGTTTTCACAGGCATTAGAGTGGTAAATCCAAGTTTCTGTTAAAGAAACTAAGTCTGTATCAAGGAACTGTGGCAGTTAGTTCGTTGTATGGATATTTCCTTTCATCGCAAAAAGCTGGGAAATCTCGTTAGAACGAATTTTTAGAACAACAACAGAAATTTTCGTTATATCGATATAGGTAATGTTTTATGTAACAGTGATGTTGCTCTAGACTATACACAGCTCTGAACAATTTGTACTAAGTTGATAGAACTGATTATATAAGAGACTAACATAAAACGGATATGTAGATATCTTGATAGTATAAACAGTGTACAATGTTAGATGATTAAAGGGTTTTCGTCGTTATAATCATCATTCATTCCTTCCACAAGTAAATTCACAGTAGTCATGTATTTTCACTGATGAAGGAGAACAACAATTATTATTACTTTGATGGTAAGTTGCTGTGAGAACTGATACAATGATTGTTACAATTCTTTCCATAAGTAAATTCACAGTAGTCATGTATTTTGATATAGGGAGTGACTGAATGTGTACCTGACAACTTGTAGTGAACTGGACAACGTTAAATGATTCATTTGGTTACCTTAATCTCAGTAACACAGAAGGGCAGCACTACGCGTCCCTTCTAAATGAACTATTTGTTCACATGAAGAGTATGTTTGTAGCTGATAAAATGGCTAAGAATGTGCTCTCGGCCTTGATGGGCAATCCACTTTATAACTAACAGGCATAGGATAAACAGTGGGAAAGGTTATCGTCAAGAAGAATTTATTGAGCGAGAAAAGAGAAATAGAAAGGGCTGGCGGGTTTATACAGCGCTGGCGGTGACAGCTTTGGACATACTGAGTTTAGGTTCTATTGAATAGTGAGTGAAAGCTTGTTATTGAGATGCTGTGGTGGCATATAACATTGTTGCCATTGTAGGTTGATACGAAAGTCTGCGAAGAAACATTCCCCTGGTTAACACACTATAGACGGATGGGTTTGCCTAAAAACCGGAATCCGGAATAAAAAATCCGAAATCCGGTATAAAAACTCCAACCAAAGGCTCAAAATATCCATTAAAGCTAATCTTAGGCCTAATTAGGCCTAAACAAAAGTTTTTAGACCTACTGCTAGAATGGGTAAACGGCTTTTTTAAGGCTAATTAGGCCTAAGGTTAGCTTTAATGAATGTTTAGGATTCTTTCAGTACATCGTTTTGTTTTGTTTTGTTTCGCAAAATGGTGTAAGCCTTTGGTTGAAGTTCTTATATCTGATTCCGGATTTTTTAGTCCGGTTTCCGGATTTCGGATTTAAGGAAAACCCTAGACGGATCACAAGACAAATGAACCAGCACACCTTTTTATTTACTTAATATTTGTGAGCTACGAAACCGCATCACGGAAAAGAAGAAAAGATAATGCGAAGCATCTTAAGTGAAATTATGTACAATCGGTTTCGGTTCGTTTGCGATGACAGTTATGGCAGCGTTTACACGAACGTTGTTTCATTTGTAACCGCATCGTTTTTGATCAAGATAATTACACCACATCCACGATTTGTGCCATGTGATTAACTTTCTACTAGTTGTTAATCTCAACTAAATGGAGTTAACTGAATAGAGTGTAATGTGAAGTGCTCGATTTCTATCCCATATGAAGTATGTCAGCGTAGCCCTACTGATGGAAATGGGCCCACACAAGGACACAGAAAAACTCTGACCAGGGTGGGAATTGAATCCACGACCTTCGAGTTAGATCTCCACCCCTCTGCCGACTGAGCTACAAGGTCAGACGGGAGCAGGCCGTGAATACTGAAGATGTTAAAGTCACGGCAGTGTACATGTACAAGTACAAGGAAAGGTTACATTTACATAAACGTTGGCCGTGTAGCACTTATATTTTAAACAGAGTTAACTGAATAGTGTGTGATGTGAAGTGCTCGATTTCTATCCCATATGAACCATGTGAGCGTTAGCCCTACTGATGCAAATGGGCCCACACAAGGACAGAGAAAAACTCTGACCAGGGTGGGAATTGAACCCACGACCTTCGGGTTAGATCTCCGCCGCTCTGCCGACTGACCAGGTCGTGGGTTCAATTCCCACCCTGGTCAGAGTTTTTCTCTGTCCTTGTGTGGGCCCATTTACATCAGTAGGGCTAACGCTCATATGGTTTATATGGGATAGAAATCGAGCACTTCACATTACACTCTATTCAGTTAACTTTGTTTATAATATAAGTGCTACACGGCCAACGTTTGTATAAACGTAACCTTTCCTTCAACTAAATGGAGATATTCTGTAACTGACTGTAACGCAACAAAGAACGGTTGCGGGTGGCCTCTCTCCAAATATAATTTTGGGGTAGCCTATGCTTTTAACAAACATTTGCTCTCTCACCCAGTTTCTCAAACTAGTTTTGAAAGCAGGAGTCATAATGGACGTAATCAACGGAATAATACAGAGATTAAGCATCTCGTTTACGTGAAACGGCAAATGAAAAACGGTGCGCGGCTGCTTGTCACAAAAGCATGAAAATTATGTTATTCTAACTTGTCTCTCTCTTTTGAAAAGTTACTTGATACCGGCTGCTAACACGCAAGAAATGAGCTCATATCAAACGTGATGTGATCACGTAAACGTGATGCTTAACCAATCTATTAAGCATCACGTTTACGGCAAACGGCCAACGGCAAACGTCGGACTAAAATTTGCGCTTTGCCAAAAATGGAAGAAACTCCTTTGATATAAGCTCATTTCTTGCGTGTTAGCAGCAGGTATCAAGTAACTTTTCAAAAGAGAGAGACGAGTTAGAATAACATAATTTTCATGCTTTTATGACAAGGAGCAACGCACTGTTTTTCGTTTGCCGTCTCACATAGTTATAAACGGGATGCTTAATCTCTGTATTCCTAGAAATAAATATTGTTTTTGTGATGATACTGGTGTCTTGTGAGGTCAAAACCTGACTCTGAACACTGGCAAATGACTTGCTTCTTGCGCTTAGAATTTTGTTTTTACATGGTTGTCCTGACAACTTGTTGTTCTATCCATTAGTTTGGGGTTATGGCCTCGTCTCTGTGACCTTGATTAGCCTGACATCTCTGGGAGGTGTGGCCACTATACCATTCATTGGAAAGAAACTTTACAAAAAGGTCTTGGACATGTTAGTAGGACTTGCTGTTGGGTCGCTTGCTGCCGATAGCTTACTTCATTTGTTACCTCATGTAAGTACATTTTCTCAAATTCTTAAAAGAAGAGAAGTGTGTCGTATTTTACATTGCAAAATAAACTTATGTGAAATCGATAAAATTTCAACCTCCTCTAGGAGTAAGGTGTGGCAACTTAGCAGTCCATGTCGAATTTAAAATTAATCCAAGGTCCAGGTTGTACGGAATGGGGCTGTCATAGAAAGTTGAAAGGAAATCAGCCTGCCAGCTCAGTGATGCATATGGTCACATATCTCATTTGTTATTCAGTAGTCCTATTATTATTATTATTATTATTATTG
>BLFO01000231.1:57569-58919 GCA_014634245.1 Montipora cactus
TAAAATTGTTTCGTATGAACTGTTCTTATCACAGTAAATAGCTCCCAATACCCTTTCTTGTAAATGCTCGAGTTTCCTGTCATCTGACGCACAACAAAATTTCCATACTGTATGACATTACGTAATTTGGGGCAATGTGAAAGCTTTGTACATATTTCGATCATGATGGATTGATAGGCCGTTACGGTTCATTTACTAACGATAACTTGTCACTAAACAATGATTTTCGTTAACTACAATAGTAGTTCACTTAACTACATATTCATCAGTCTGGTTTCTGTCATTCGTTAATCAATTTTCTTCTAAGCTGAGCTATTTGTTGATAGAGTTCAATTCAAAGACAACATATATATATGCATATTTCCACAACCTCTCAAGGCACTCTTAAATAAGCTGTTAAGAGAATAAAAAATATTGAAAATTCACTAATTAGCTAGAGAACAAAGTGTACAACGTAAAACGACTTGGCTAAAAAGGTAATTGCAAGTAATCAAGATGTTGGAAAGAGAGCCTGAGTTCATTATCATGTGACAAACTGACAGACAATCCTGCTGCTTTTAAGTCAATTCATGATTGGAGATCTCATGAATCGAAATTGATTATATCTTAAACAGACTGCTAACGGCGTCCTGGCGGAACCTGTTGACGGAGATAAAAAATGTACATCACATCAAGACAAGAAAAGCATCAAATCAAGCCCGCAGTCTCCTCCGTCAATCTTTAGTAATGAAAGAGCTAAAGGAAAAACTTGGAGGAACATATCTGCTGTGGCGTGGATGATTATAATAGGCGACACCCTTCATAATATAAGCGATGGGCTGGCCATTGGTGCTGTTTTCTCTCAAGGTGGCAGATCTGGTATTTCTGGAGGAATCAGTACCTCCATTGCTGTGTTTTGCCATGAGCTTCCTCATGAACTTGGTAATGATTTTTATCAATACCCAATTGATTTTCAAGAAATGAAACAAGCCACCACACGACTTTTTAAAGTCGTGTGGGGGCTCGTATTTAAAAATACGTTATGTTTCCAAGGGGTATGTTCATTCAAGAACTGGTCATACCATTGATGACCTCCGCTGTTGAGATAAAAATTACCAAAGCAGCACACTACTTTAATTGCTTGGTTGTTAACGTTCCTCGCATCTGTTTTAACAACAGACTATTCGAATACGCGAAGGAAAAGAAAAAGTGGAAGGTAGTGCCTTTAAGAAAATACATGGTGCAATTTAAAGCGTTTTCATTTTAATAGTGTTTTAAAATGAACAAATGCACATATCCAGGAATACATCCGACAACTTCAGAAAAGTAGGCGTGAAAGGACACTTTTACGTAGATTGGTAGGAATTGTTT
>BLFO01000231.1:93862-96724 GCA_014634245.1 Montipora cactus
GTTCAGCTAACGTCATCAATCAGTACGAATTGCCCAGTTCGGGCCACCATTTGGGTAGGGGCGAGTTGACACTTCGTCACCTCGCCTAACAAGGGCAGTGGTTCCTCGTTGCCCCTCGCTCAGACCTTTCAAGTGTTCTTCATCAAGTTTAGTCGTAATGTTCCTAAGCTTACTTCTTTCCCACGGTAGCTTTTTTATTTTTCTTAACTTTGGGCCATTTAATGTTTTCGTTTCTCCTTCGCTGTCCTCTGAAGACATCTAATTCAGTGCCTGCCGAGAACAAAGAATCTCCCTCGCCTAAACCCTAACCCTAACCCTAACCCTAACCCTAAACCGCCGTCCGAAAGGATCGTTGTCGACCTTTCCAGGGTTAGGAGGCGTCTTGAAAGTTTCTAAATGAATAACCAAAAAGGAGAAAAATCACCAGGAACGTGCTTCCATGACCTTTTGACTGAAATCCTGCCGTAGCTTTCATGTATGCACTGGCTAATACCATTCAGTGTTAGAAGCTGGATCAATCAATAAAAATCTACCGAGAGCTTTTTATTTTACAGGCAGTTACAGTTGTAGGGCCGACTACTGTTGTTGGAATTTATCGACGAAAAGGCAGCATAGCAAATTGGTCTTCCCTGTGAGAGAAACTGAGGTATGCATTTCTTTACCACGGTGGTTGATAATTTCACCCGACACAGCACAACTGAGCAAAACTATAATACAAAATACAGCAAAACTATAATATAGTTTTAGAAACTATTTCGATTTCGTTCAGATCCATTTGTTTGTTGAGAGAAGCTTGAATTTAGTTAATACATACATAATTGTAAAAGCCAAATGACCAAAAATTGGTTACAGCAGGGGTTCCAGAGAGATGAGACTGCAAGACATTGAAAAATTAGTACAGCCACGCACAAATTATCTCCGTAATAGTTTTCGCTACAGTGGTGCTGTTCTGTGGAATAGTCTTCCTTAAACATGAAGGCAAGCAAAATGTTTACGTAATTTTAAGTCTCTTTTACACAGTTATTATAATAGCAAGTAAGACACGGCATTCATGGAAAACAGGATTTTTGCTTTGCATATACTTAATTGAATAACTTTAATACTGTAATTTAATTTAGTTGAATCAATGTAACTTAGGTTTTTTATTTTTTATGCCTAATGAATTTTTAAAACCGTGTATAAATAAAGATTGATTGATTGATTGTAGGATTCTTTCCGGCGCCATGTTGTTTCTCGTAGTTAACTTCTTTCTGGATAGAGATAAGATTCGTTTGGATCTCAGGAAGTTGTTTCTTCAAATCTTGGTTTTCTTTTTTTAACAACTTAACTTGTTCTCCCATCTTAATTTAAATTATAAACAGGCGCGTAATCGCCGTCTTATAAAATTCAGCAATTATTGGATGAGATTTTTGTGATATCCGGAAAAATCAAAAATCAAGGTCGAGGTAACAGTAATTAAGACCTTGATTATTCCGGATATCACAAAAACCGAATCTAATCGAACTTTATTACACATCAGTTTTAAAGAAAATAACGGAAAATCGAAGCTTAATTGTCTCTGAAAAATTCTTGATCACCCCCAATTTTCGATACAAAAAGAAGTTGCTAAGTCCTGCTTTCTCTGCATACTTTTAAACTGCGCACAAATATCCCTTCATTGGTAGGCACCACCCATAGGGAACCTGAGTATCTCGAGATACAAAACGTATGCGCAGTAACAAAAATAGTCATCACTTATAATCTTAAGCTTTAGGTAACTGGTTATAAACTTACCCTCTTCAGACGATTGTTCTTCTTTGCTTGCCTCCGATGTGCCTCGAATTTAGAATTTGTAACTCTAGTTCTGTTGTGCCTTGTTGACCGCCAATGTTGTTGAACAGAAGCTAAAATGAGACGATAACACGAAATGATTGATCGAAATTAGAAAAATCAAGTTTTACGATTTGTCGTGGGTAAAATTGGTAAATACTTTGGCTCTGCCAGCCTTGAAATTTCACCAGAACTCAAAACAATCTCAACGGCTTTTCTTTGATGACTGTCTACCTAAACTCGGTTTTATCTGCCTCTTTTATTAGTATCCACTGTGACTTTTGCTTTTTGTTTTTAAAGTTCCAACAATGACCAGCAGCAAATTTGTGCTTACAATATGCCTGATTAAACATAAATGCCATGTGAATAAAAGACAGAATTCTAGACTGATCTTTAAACATGCATGTATTCTCGTATAACTAATGCCACGTACATCTTAATGTCGGGACTTCGAAAGTAGAAAGACAAACAAATCATATAAAAAGTTCAGGAAACTTACCCTTGATAACTGACCTCTCCCACTTTTTCTTGCCATAAACTGACCGGACTTCACTCACAATTTTCTTGGACATAACCTGATTTGCTGGACTGACGAAACTACAGTTGATAAAAACAAAAAAAAAGTTGTTGATGGAATTTGAAATTATCAAGACTTAAAACTTGCCAGACAATGGTTATTAATCCACGTTCTATATTGTAGCAAACGGGACAGGATTGACGCTCAGTTTTTCCTGCCCCTTAGCACACTTAGGTTTATTGATTTTTTCGCCGGCTCATTTTGATAATAGTTTGCCCCTTGGTAATTCTAGTAGAATCGATGTTTGTATAAAAATTACTAATGGCCCATTTTACTCTTCGAGTTCGCGGAAATTTTTTTTATAGTGAAATATGTCTGCCGTGGTACAGCGTGATATCTCGCACTGCTATTCAACCTGCTTCCCAGAGAGCCTGGGAACGAGGTTGACTGGTATTAATGTAGTGGTGGATCTAGGGGCCACCCCCGTTATTTTGGGTACAGAAGGAAGAAAAGACGGCAGGCCAAGAAAAACAACT
>BLFO01000231.1:97318-102318 GCA_014634245.1 Montipora cactus
AAATCAGAGAACGTTTAGAAATACATTTGATAATAAAAATTAACGGTAAAAAACTACGACGTTTCGAAGTCTCCATGACCTCATTATCAAGTAGAATGTTAAAACTGATGTCAAATTGTAGCTCAGAGATTATATACAAATAAAATGTGATAACTTCATTAGAATAATGAGCGTTCATTGTTATTGGTGTTTAACGTGTCAGTTCGTGCAGTATATGTTTAAATAAATACTTTTGCACGTATTGAGTCAGACTGCGTGTTTAGGTTTGGTTTTCGTTCGCGAATGAATAACATTTCGTGAATTAGGCAGTCCATTTTCCCGAGGCATTTCTTGAGAACAGAAAACATTTCCTCTAGGCTAGTGAACGCTACGCCGTGGGCTTCTTTCAGATGCTTGCCAATGACAGAGGCTTTATGTTCTTCTATGCGTTGATGTAGATGGCGTGTGGTATAACCGATATCATCCGCATCGCACGAATCACATTTGAAAATGTAAACAACGCATTGGTGGTTAATTAAAGCGGGCTTCTCTTCTTGTATCTTGAGCTTTTCCTCGATCTTATGACTCGTGAAAACTGGTTGTAGGTCAGTTCCGATTTTCCGGCCAAGATCTTGTCATAATAAAGACCGATAAATCACTATGTTTTACCTGGTGTTAAAATCAAACGCAATCACGTTTTCCTGATCCTCTTCTTGTCGTCGATTTTGTTAAAGTTCCTTGCAAACTTTCCTAACGGCATTCTAGTATGTTTTACAAGAACAAAAACAAAATCAAAAGAAAGAACGTTAAAATCTTCGACTTAACTATTGATAGTTTCACGAATATAAAGTGAAGGACTGCCCCCTAATGAAGTCAGTTTTTTTACGGTTAACCTCAACTACCGAGAGCCTAGAATAGGGTATTCGCTCTTAAGCATGAAAGTTTCAGCTAAAAGCCAATGTCATTGAGCGGTCGATAGATCAAATTAGGCCCAGTTCAGACGCCGAACTTTTCATCAGCCTAACCCAATACCTTGAATTAAGTACATGAAGTCTGGCTCAGCCGGGAATTTGGCCTTTGGAACGGCTTTGATTCAGACGCCGAACTTTTCATGTGCTGAACCTAATACATAAATTATAATAACTTGGCCTGAAAACCGCTAACATCTCGATTTGTTTTGGTTCAAACTGAATTAAGTTCGGCGAATTAAGTTCGACGTCTGAATCAACAGGCGTACTTTTGTTAATTTGGGTCGGTCCAAATTCGAATTAAGTCCGGCTCA
Source organism: Montipora cactus (assembly GCA_014634245.1). Classification (NCBI taxonomy): domain Eukaryota; kingdom Metazoa; phylum Cnidaria; class Anthozoa; order Scleractinia; family Acroporidae; genus Montipora; species Montipora cactus. The sequence continues at coordinate 98,580 of BLFO01000231.1, forward strand.
TGAAAAGTTCGGCGTCTGAACCTGTTACACACCCACCCTGTAGTTTGCTTGGCAACGAAAACTATTCGAAGAATTTGGTTAACGGACGGGCTTCCATTAGTATTACGGAGGGACTAATACGTACAACGGTGATAACATTAGTGGCTACGCCTCTTCGAGGCCGGTAGCCACAATTATAATTACATGTATGTCATGTGCACGTGGTTAAAACCAACGATGTATGGAAACGAACGCGCTAGGCGCGCTTAATTCAAATGTAGCACAAAAAGAGATACAGTCCTCGTGAAATAATAGTAGATTATGAATTCCATAAGGGCAAGTTATCTCTTCTTATCAATTTTTTCTCTGTCACATTTATTTAAAATTAACTCCAGACGCATATGTCTTGCTATGCATCCCTGATCACTTTTCTCACCACTGAGTAGCTTGAGATACAAACAAAGTGCTTACGATTGTTACATAAAATGCGAGTCAGCTCGATCGAAGACAAGAGTCAGTTCGATCAAAGATTGTAACTATTGCTTGAGTGCATCGAGTTATTTTGTATCCGATCACGAACGCCGACAACGAAAGACCGACAACAAAAGAGATCATCAATTGAAAACCGCGGCTAAGGCTCCGCGTCGTGCATATTACAACGCGCAATCAATTCACAAAACAAGAACTTTTATTATTTATATTTATACGCTTGCAAAACTGTAGTTTTTATCATCATTTACTCTTCGATCGAACTGACCTTTGGTTTCGATCGAAACGACCGGTTACCAATTCATGTAAATGTTTGCAGTGTGTTTGTTGACCCTGATACTGAGCTATCTTTGTTCTTCTTCCTTGGAGTGCGATTTTCAAAACAGTCATTATTTGACTTTGTAATCACCTAAATTTAGATGTCAGATGGCCGGTAAACGAGTCTAAGAGCACATGCTAAGAGCACGAATCTAAGAGCATGACACACTAGTGTCAATCACGATACACACGATCATTCGTCTCTCGAATACATTTTCCATCATCGTCGGTTTAGAATAAAAAAGGAACAACAACTTACCGAGAACTCGGGATCGCTCTCTTTAGGTCGCTGGAAGAGTTTTCTCTTCGCTGATGATTTAAGATTTGCCATCTCGTTCCTCAGCTGCTGGTTTTCTTTTCGAATTTTCGAAACTTCGACCAGACGTTTTCTCACAAGATCATCATTTGGAGCAGCTCTTGGGGTTTCCTGGTCGAGCATTCTGATCTCCTGAATTTCAGCATTCGGTGATATCGACGCCATCATACTTCTTGCTTGATTACAAAGAGGAATACAGCGTCCCTTCACAAACAACGCTCAGACTCGTCAAATTTCCCGCTTCTCCTCGAGAACGACGCTGCTTGTCACGCTGCATGTCACGCTGCTTTACTTGTTGTCAATGACAACAAAGCATTGAGAGCCCGCAATATCATGCGCAAAGTCCTTGCTTCACCTGCGGGTTATCGCTGTAATTTTGGCGTTTTTTCAGCTTGTGTTGTCTTGATCGCTAGTTAGTTGTGTTTACGGGAAGAAGGAATGAAGAAGAAAGGTTTGCATAACGATTCAAATCGTAAGAAGAGGCGTCAAAGGTGTAGGCAACGGTGTGGTCATTGTCAACAGTTTCTCAGCAAATCACAGTTTCATGAACATCGTAGACTCTACTTCAATTCAAGTCTTAACCAGTGGAAAACAGTAGAAGATGCGAGCAAATCATCTGTGCCTGAAGATGTTCTAGGATCCAGCTCAAGTGAAAGCGAAGGTGATCACATACGTAATATTAAATACAGTAAAAACTCGCCAGTTTTCAAGGTCAAAATTCTGGGTTTTAATTGTGTGGGAGAAACTTCTGACAAAAAGTTAAGCTTATTGTGTAGTTGTTTTTGGATTTTCACTAGAAATATGTTTTCCATAAAGCTTAAGTGCAGTATGGACGATTTTAAATTAAAATATATTATAAAATAGAAGATAGAAAGGTATTGATGTTCTTCTTGGACACTGAAAAGAAAAGTATAGATTTGAGAGTTGGATTACTTGGTCAAAGACATAAATCTTGCTACTTGAGCAGAGTTTCATGCTGCTTGTGAAGCAATCCTCAGGCAACTGCCAAAAATAACGGATACATGGAAAATATACACAATTTGAAAATACAGCAAAATGCCCTCTGGTGTGACAATTGTTGAGATGTGATTGGTCGAGTTAAGCAAGCACAGTTTTCAGGAATTTCTTAGAATGTGTACAGGTCAATACTAGCTCATTTCTATTGTTTAGTGTTGACATTTCAGGTTTGCAAATTGTTAAATTCCATTTTTTTGTTGACATTTTTTATTGGGTCTTTCCTCTTTGACGTTTCGCCATTTGATGTCACACTTAATGTTCTTATCCTTAAGATTCCATATGTAAAAATGTTGAATGTGCAGGAAATTGTGCAGGATTGCACAATGTTGTGACCACTAAAAAAGGTCCTTATTGAACCATGAGAATGCTTTGCTTAGATCAGTGATAAAATTAAAAATGCTTCATATCGATCATCCGACCACAAGTTTTGCAAAGCCTTGAACAAAACTTTCGCTCACTTCTTCCAGAGTTGTAGTAACATACATTCAAGCTTTATGATTTGAGTGATAAATTTTGTGACCAAAATTATTTAATTTTAATTTAGATGAAACTATAGGTTCGTCCTCTCAGTCAGCTGTACAGGACGTTCCTGGAAGTGATTCAGGTTTGTGTTTATTTGGAAAATGATATGATTGTACATGTATTAATTAATTAAAGAGAAAGAGAAAGAGAGTTTTCGGGTTATGCTGTAATAGGAACTTGGGAATTATTTTCATGGCTTCATTTAGACACACAGGGTATCTGACAGCATGTGAGAAAGAAATAAAATTGTGTGGGATTTGGGGGCAAATTGTAACTGACTGAATAAAATTACAACCGTGAACAATTATGGCGTTGAGGTAAATGTGTGTAAAATGCAAGATTCAAAGGTTGAGAAATGTTCCTGTTCTTGTGCATAATTGGCACACCCCTGAATTTAAAGGGGAACTTAAGCCAATTTTAAGAGAATTTTGTATCAATAATTATATTACCTGGAGTACCTTGGTTGGCATGAATCTTACCCACGCGAAATATTTTTATTAAAAAATTGATCCAAAGTTTCGTGAATGACCCGCCATCTTGATTTTGGGATGCGGTAGCTGAAACGGTCAGCGAACGTAGACTGACGTCATATCGTGAAACACAATTGAGGGATGTTGGCGGGCTTTTAGTCGCAATACGTAGCTCAGCTCATAGAATATTTATGTAGTTGTGTTTCCATATAATCTCGCTGTGGAATACTGATAATGGTCCACTGCTGCGTGCCTGGTTGTATTAACCATTCATCTAAGACGTGTAATTTAAGTTACCATCGCATTCCCAACGACAAAGGATTAAAAAGCCTGGTTAGCGAGGATCAGAAGAGATAATCTTCCACCATTACGAAACTGTTATGTGTGCAGTGAACATTTTACCGATGAGTGCTTTGAAACGGACTTGAAAGCACAGTTAATGCCCGAGCTAAAGTTGAAAAAACGGCTTAAACGTCATGCGATACCCTCGGTGTTTTCTTTTGGGCCTGAATCGAAGAAACCAAGAATAAGTAGCGAGAACCGTGAGAGCCGGCAGCGAGCACAAGAATTACGACACGAGGTGGGTGTCGAATATCGAACTCAGACTTACATTTTTCTAAAAATTATT
>BLFO01000231.1:125568-133068 GCA_014634245.1 Montipora cactus
AACCCTGCATCACAAGGGTTTGACGTTTTGTCAAACTCTAGAGTTTGATATTTCATCAAACTATCGTGGAAAAGCCTCTGTCTAGTGTTTCATCGGGGTTTCAAACCACACGCGCCTGACCAAATTGGCGTATCCTGATTGGTTTATCACTTGATGAATTATTGATGAGTTTGAGAATCAGTTGTCCTATACTTTGCTTTGTAAGCCAGACCCTGAACCCTGGAAATTGAACATCCCTGTACCAATTGGCATTTACCGTACGGTCAAAGATGTCATTCACAGTATGGCCCTAACCCTAAACCCTAACCCTACACAATCGATTGAGAGACATTTATTTGAAGAGTGACAAGACCATTACGAGTCTGGAAGGAAACGGGTCTTTTTACATTTACGAGAAAGCAAAAGATTACTTTGAGTTGAAGTTACCAGCCGGTTGGTATGTGATTCTACCACTCGTGGTCAGCCGGGGAACATGATCACAGAAGAATCAAGGTGGCCTCCTACCAAAGACTCCGTACTACTGTGTTTTCATCCGTGGCGATCAATATAAGGGGAGACACAGGTCAATTGATACCATTTGCTTCTGAAGCCGTACGCATGACCCTGCGTTTTAGGCGTCGTGCCATTCTATAACAACATGTTATTACCTATGAACCACCGATATTACCCATATGGACGACATGTTGTACCCTATATGCAGCACGGTAAAAGAGTTTACATTAGTATCTGCGGAGGAACACACCCTTATTGTCAAGGGGGCAACGGCTTCGGTGGAATGTTTTGGTCCTTGTTCCTTTCAGCAACTCCCTTTCTCAAAACAACTGCAAAGAAGGTGGGAAAATCATTGCTCGATACTGGACTGGAAACGGGAATGCAACTTGTCCAAGACGTGATCAACGGTCAACCTTTAAAGAAAGCTGTCAAGACAAGAGCGAATGCTGCTGGAAAAAATTACTCACAGGGGTCATTGATGACATTACACAGCAAGGTCGAGGAAAAAGAGTATATAAGCGCGCGGATACGTCAAAGCCGCGCAGTGAAGGAAAGACCAAGAAAAGGAGAACACCTCGTTCAACGTTCAAGACTATTTTTGATTAAAGATGGCATCAGCACACCCTCTCTCAGCCCCTGGTGCAAATTCAAGTTTACAGTTGTTTGATGTACCTGTGACAGATGCGTCGATTGTTAGCAGCAAATGGGTCGATCACGAACCGGTTCAAACGGGAACTAATCCCATCGAGTTTGTCAGCAAACCGTTAGCTGACTACATTGACATTAACAAGACAGAGCTGAAACTGGTAGTAAAAATTACCAAAGAAGATGGATCGCCCACAGGGGATGGAAAGAAGAACACTCTGGTCAACAACGCCCCTCATTCCATCACCAAACAGTTTACCATCAAGATCAAAGGAAACGCTGGTAACAGAACAGTCAGAAACTCAAGCATACAACACTTACATCAACACCTTGCACGGAACCTTACGGAACAGGCCAAGAAATCCTACTTTTTTTTAATTTAAATTTTTATTCTTATTCAGATACAAAATGATGTTACAAAGGACATGCAGGTACAAGAAAAAAAACAACCTAGATAAAAATAAAAAGCACAAATAAGCAAAAAAAATAAAGCGGAGCAATACAAAGCTGGTACTCGTACAGGCCAAGCTACAATATTTACCATTTATCGGCGCTGATTTAAGCCTTAAGAGGGACTTATTTCAGGTTGGAGAAGAAAGCGTCAATCACGTCCTGCGGGAATAGGGTCCTACAAATAGCCGGTTAAATTGAGATATGTCCAGAAATGCACACAACAACAAAAATTGCAAAAAAGAGAGAATGTTGGCGAATTTGGCAAATATGGCGAAAATTACAATTTTGCCACATTCGCCAACGATGCAAAGAACAAAGCAGTGAAGAGGCCACATAAAAGTTGGCGAAAACGGCAAATTTGGCAATTATGGCAAAAATGACAATTTTGCCACAATCGCCAACTAGGCAAAACACAAACCAGTGAAGGGGGCCCATAAACGTTGGCGAAAGCGGCAAATTTGGCAAATATGGCGAAAATGACAATTTTGCCACAATCCCCAACGAGGCAAAGCACAAAGCAGTATAGGGGCCCCATAAAAGTTGGCGTAAGCGGCCAATTTGGCAAACATGGCGAAAATTACAATTTTGCACATTCGCCAACGAGGCAAAGAACAGAGCAGTGAAGAGGCCACATAAAAGTTGGCGAAAACGGCAAATTTGGCAATTATGGTGAAAATGACAATTTTGCCGCAATCGCCAACGAGGCAAAGCACAAACCAGTATAGGGGCCCCATAAAAGTTGGCGAAAGCGGCGAATTTGGCAAATATGGTAAAAATGAAAGTTTTGCCACCATCGCCAACGAGGCAAAGCACAAAGCAGTATAGGGGCCCCATAAAAGTTGGCGAAAGCGGCGGATTTGGCAAGTATGGCGAAAATGAAAATTTTGCCACAATCGCCAACAAGGCAAAACACAAAGCAGTGAAGGGGGCCCATAAACGTTGGTGAAAGCGGCGAATTTGGCATATATGGCGAAAATGACAATTTTGCCACAATCGTTTTCGCCAACTTTTATGCGGCCCCTTCACTGCTTTGTGCTTTGCCTCGTTGACGGTTGTGGCAAAATTGTCGTTTTCGCGATTTTTGCCAAATTTGCCGCTTTTGCCAACTTTTATGGGGCCCATATCCTGCTTTGTGCTTTGCATCGTTGGCGATTGTGGCAAAATTGTCATTTTCGCCATAATTGAAAAATGGGCGCATGGGCGTGATTGCTATGGCACGTGATTGCTATATCACGTTTCTCGAGAGCTCCGGTCTTTGGAAGCTTTTTAGTATGTTTATCCTTGTTATTCTCTAGCGCCATTACTCTAAATGAAGACCTAAGAGTGATTGGAGGAACAGATGTTCGTCCTTCCTTGTTTGACTTGTTCAAACAAGCAGAATTTTGCCAAGACGCTGTTTACTCCAGAACGTCATTCCGCCATCTTGAATCTCGTAAATATCGTGGAAAGCGTTTCCTGTCTTCAAGGCTTCGTTATTATTCTAATGCCGTTTCTGGTTATCAACTAACTAGGATTGTGTTTGCTGGTGATGTTTCACCAAACCCTGGGCCTGTATCTAGAAGAAGTAATGCCACAGAAAACTTATTGTTGAGCGCTTTCTCTACGATTAAACATCATGGAAGGTACGACATAACAGTGGGCCACACAAACGCCCGAGGACTTCACAAGAATTTGCCGCAAGTAAAATTCCTGTTGTCTCATACTGGCTTAGATGTCCTAGCTGTCTCAGAAACTCATTTGTCTCCGGCCGTAGAGAGCTATGAAATCGCTATTCAAGGATACCAGCTTCAAAGAAAGGATCGTCTCGGCCATAATCGGCGGCGGAGTTGCTGTTTATTTCAAAGATTCCTTAGATTGTATTTCGATTGCAAAATATGATAATTGCGACATTGAAGCAACATGGCTAGAAGTCAAAGTCAAATCTCAAAGACTTCTTGTTGGCTGTATATATCGTCCTCCAGATTCCGAGGGTTTCTACGATAAATTTCTTCCAATTCTTGAGAGAATCTCTGCGAACAGAAAAAATGTCATCATCACCGGGGACTTCAATTCCAATATGTTAGACAACTCTGGAAATGGCAAAAAGTTTAAAGATGTCCTGCAACTCGTTAATTTTAAAAATGGTATTAAGAATCCTACCAGAGTAACAGAACATTCCTGTACAATCATAGATCTAATTTGCACAAACAACATGCCAAAGGTTAATAATAGTGCTGGTGTTATCGATTTCTGCATCGCTGACCACAAATTTATTTACATTTCATTTAAGTTGGCAAAGTCACGCAATTCCCCGCCAGTAATAAAACAAGTCAAGAACTTCAAAGGAGTTAAGGAAGATCCAAAATCTCTTCAGAACGACCTTGAAACCGCACCATGGTGGATTTGTTCTATTTTTGATGAAACAGACGACGTAACATGGGCCTGGGAAACAATGTTTAAAGATGTTGTTGATAGCCATGTTACAAAACGTCTAGTTAAAATTAGACGGCATTCACTCCCATGGATGAACAGTGAAATACGCAAAGCCATGAACAAGCGGTATAAACTCTTAAATCTTTGTGATGGTACGCCAAATACCAAGCAATACTGGGAGGAATATAAATTCGCTCGAAATCAAGTCACTGCTTTATTAAGATCTGCAGAGACTCAATATTGGAACGAAAAGTTCGATAAAGCTAATAACTCATGTATGTTCTGGAAAACTGTACATAGCATATCTCGTAGCCAGAAGTCCTCCAGAATTGGACCAGTCAAAGATGAAAACAGTTTGGAGGTTTTGGATGATGACATGAAGGCTGACTTATTTAACCAATATTTTGTAAATATTGGCAGAGATGTCGCAGAAAACTTCCCTAACATCCCAAACCAAACCGATATACAACATATTTATAGAGTCTCGGCACCTTCCTGCAACTCTTTGGTTCTGGATTCTGAAAATATCCTCAAAAGTCTTAAGAATATCAAAAGTAACAAAGCAGCAGGCCCTGATGGTATATCAAGTACAATTATTTCTCTAGCCAGCCCTGCAACCATTAATGGCTTGGAAAATATCTTCAAGCACAGCTTTGTCACAAGAACTGTTCTCATTTCATGGAAAAGAGCAAAGGTTACCCCTATCTTTAAAAAGGGAGTTAGAACTGACATTGCCAACTACAGACCTATATCTTTGCTGTGTATTCCAAGTAAATTACTTGAACATCAGGTTTGTAACATAATTGATGAGCACCTAAGTAACTCCTCTCTAAAAAGCCCTTCACAGTGGGGCTTTACAAAAGGTCTATCATCAGAAGGCATGTTACTAAAAATGACAGATACCTGGAAGATGAATATGGATAAAGGTATGATTGTGGGTGCAATATTTGTTGACTTTAAGAAAGCTTTTGATAGCATCTCACACAACATCTTGTCATTAAAACTCCAAGCTATTGGATTAAGTGGGAATCTCCACGAGTGGCTGATGGATTATTTAAAAGACAGATTTCAATACACTGTGGTAAATGGCCACCCTTCTAATCTGGATGAAGTAAAATATGGTGTTCCCCAAGGATCCCTCCTGGGTCCAAGGCTTTATACTATCTACGTCAATGACCTCCCTAATGCTATTACATCTGGAGATGTGTTTATGTATGCAGACGATACAACATTATATTGTGTGGGGAAGAACTTTGATCAGGTTTGCTCACAATTAAATAACATTCTCGAGCAACTTCTGCTTTGGAGTACAATGAATAAACTTTGTATTCATCCTGTAAAGTCTGAAGTTATGATCCTTAGTAAAACGGGCTTCATTGGTCCTGTTCCTCCAATCTACTTTGGAAATAATTTTATTAATGTTGTGAATCACACTACTTGTTTGGGATTAATCATTGACAATAGGCTTACATGGGCAATGCATGTAGACCATGTAAAAAATCTTTTGCACAGAAAGTGGGTGCATTAAAAAGAATGAAGAAGCTTCCTGTGAAAGTGCTGGAGGAAATTTATTTCAAATCTATTGTACCAGCGGTATCGTACGGTATTGTGGTGTGGGGAAACTGCAATTACTCTATTATGGAATCCTTAAACCCTATTCATGCAAGAGCTGCACGAGTTATCCACCAGGATAAAAGTCTTGAGAAGCTAAATTGGTTGCCAATTTCTTATATATATAAAAGAAGACTTCTTCTTCTAATGCATGATGTTTTAAATGATAAAATCTTATATGCCCCTTTTAATTTGAGGTTAGGTAACAGACCATCACGTACAGGAGGGTTACAGGTTGAAATCCCTAGAGTGAACTACAAAGTGGGAAAGGAATCAGCACAATATAGAGGACCTGTAATCTGGAATTTTATTGCTAGGCTGACAAATTTTAATGTAAACATTCAAAAACACAGTTTTAAAAACATTTTACGTAGGCTCTCACAGAACATAAATAGCTTCTCATTCGAAGCGCCTATGATTGCTATGAAAGACCGAGATTTTGTATATTTTTAAGTTTTATTACATTGCATGTAAATTTTAGATTAATTCGTAACTTATTTACCTATGAATCTTATTTTAATGATTCGTATTGAATATTTAAGTACTATAGGACGATTTTATAAATTATTCTAGATTCACATTTTATTAGTTCGTTGTAGGTCTACATCAGCCTTTTGGCTGCCATTCTGTAACCTGCATTACTAAATAAAGTGATTGATTGAATTGCCAAATTTGCGGTTTTCGCCAACTTTTATGTGACCTCCTCACTCTTTTGTGCTTTACCTCGTTAGAGATTGTGGCAAAATTGTCATTTTCGCCATATTTGCCAAATTCGCCGCTTTCGCCAACATTTATGGGGCCCCTATAATGCTTTGTGCTTTGCCTCCTTGGCGATTGTTGCAAAATTGTCATTTTCGGCATCATTCCCAAATTTGCAGGTTCCGCCAACTTTTATGTGGCCTCCTCACTGCTTTGTGCTATGCATCGTTGGCCATTGCGGTAAAATTGTCATTTTCGCCATATTTGCCAAATACGCCGGTTTCGCCAACGTTTATGGGCCCCCATCAATGCTTTGTGCTTTGCCTTGTTGGCGATTGTGGCATAATTGTCATTTTTGCCATATTTGCCAAATTTGCCGTTTTTGCCAACTTTTATGCGGCCCCTACACTGCTTTGTGCTTTGCCTCGTTGGCGATTGTGGCAAAATTGTCATTTTCGCCATATTTGCCAAATTCGCCGTTTTCGAAAACTTTTATGTGGCCCCTTCACTGCTTTGTGCTTTGCCTCGTTGGCGATTGTGGCAAAATTGTCATTTTCGCCATATTTGCCAAATTTGCCGCTTTTGCCAATTTTTATGGGGCCCCTATACTGCTTTGTGCTTTGGCTCGTTGGCGAATGTGGCAAAATTTTAATTTTCGCCATAGTTGCCAAATTAGCCGCTTTGGCCAACTTTTATGGGGCCCTTATACTGCTTTCTGCTTTGCCTGGTTGGCGATTGTAACAAAATAGTCATTTTTGCCATATTTGCCAGATTCGCCGCTTTCGCCAACTTTTATGGGGCCCCTGTACTGCTTTGTGCTTTGCCTCGTTAGCGAATGTAGCAAAATTGTAAGTTTTGCCATATTTGCCAAATTTGCTTGTTTGGCCAACTGCTATGGGGCCCGTATACTTCTTTGTGCTTTGGCTCGTTGGCGATTGTGGCAAAATTGTCATTTTCGCAATATTTGCCAAATTCGCCGTTTTCGCCAACTTTTATGGGCCTCCCTCACTACTTTGTGTTTGTTCTTGTTGGCGATTGTGGTAAAATTGTCATTTTCGCCATATTTGGCAAATTCGTCGTTTTCGCCGACTTTTATGGGCCTCCCTCACTACTTTGTGCTTTGCCTCGTTGGCGACTGTTGCAAAATTGTCATTTTCGCCATATTTTCCAAATTCGCCAACATTCTCT
>BLFO01000231.1:140568-153887 GCA_014634245.1 Montipora cactus
TTTTTGTTTGTCACTGTTTGTATTTGCCTAATGGATGGAACATTCGCTGGCGTACAAATACCTTCGCTTAGCAGTCTCTCGCGGATTTCGGAAGCATAAAGACTTGGCTTTCGTAGCTTCGAAATTTCGATTACTTCAAGAATATCATCTGTTATTAATATGGGCTCACTGCCTCCACAAGAAAATGGCTGCGTCGTGCCGTGGAGGGCAAAGTGTTGCACGACTTTGTGAACCGCTCCTCATGTTTCTTACCCTCGTGTTGCGGGAAATCTCGGATACCCCAACTCTATTATTGTACAGATCAACAATCTCTTCCCTGACAAACACAGGCAATGGTTTACCGGGCTGGTAAAATCCACCAAGGAAATTTCTAGACATCCTGGGTTTTAACACATGAAACCACGAGCGAACGAGCGCATATTTTAAAAACGCAACGCGGCGGTAACACAGTCGCTCATTTGTTCCTGCGCGAAAACAACGGCACGGCCGAAAAATAATTTGAAAATAGCTTTCATCTGTAATAACTGCAGATTTCTTATTTTCAATTTTACCACGAGTTTTTTGCCACTTTTAATTTGATTTACAATTGTACAATTGAAGGTTCGAAGAATCATTTTATAATTGAAAAATCAAATCGGTGAATGAAATATTTTATGAATGTTTGAAGTTGTGCGTTCATGCGTGAAGCGCGTTGACTGTAATCGCCATTACTTTTCGCCCAGAAATGTGACATATTCTTTTGTTTTCTGTTTACAGTAAGCGTTAGCCACCACCCAAGAAGATTGTTATACGTTAGAAAATAATTACTCACAGATATCAAAAAATTAGTCCAGTTTTTAATAGGTCAATAACAGCTGTACAAAACTGAACAAAACAGAGCGCTAGGCTTGGCTAGATCTGCAGATAAAAAGGTATTGTCGTCTAAAGTGCATCTTATCCTGTCAACTTTAAAAGGCCAGGTGACGGGCGAGGTGGACGTTTGTATCATCAATGCTATATTGTTTATTAAGGCATGTACAAAACATGTTTAAAAAAGCAAGAAAAAATAGTCAACGAAAATTCGGTTTTTGGCGTTTAACTTTTCCAATTTTTTTCCCGTAAGCAACCACTTTTTGTGCACCAAAGGAAATCACTAATTAACGGAACGAGACAAGTGACTGCATTTAGCAAGTCAAAATAAGTACTTAAGGTGACCGCTGCTGTTTGCTAGCAAACAGTTGTAATTACTTACCTCAATTAGTTTTCAGTATGTGCTTTTGAACACATTTCTCCGCTTACACTGTACCGGCAGGGCGTAAAATTAACAATTTTTACCCAGTCACTGTACTGGATAGATTAAATTGCTCATGAATCATAGTGATACATTCACAAAAACATCAAAAATTACCCGGGCTCCAGCTCATGGAACAAACTCACTAACTTAAACATATTTATCCACGTTCAAAACCTTGCCATTACAGTGTTGAAAATAGATATTAAGTAACAACTAAGTCAGCAATCATTTCTCCAACAAATGGAGGAAAAGTTTTCTTACAAATAAAGATTCGCTCTCTTATGCTTCATTTGCTACTAATAAATGATTTTTCTTTTCCATGCCGTATGAAGGAAGCCTCTAATATCATGAAAGCAACAAATGAAGGCCTGCATATTACAAGTTCGTGCAACCATCGCAGTGTAATTAAAGTACATTTCAAAAACGCCCGTGTTGTAAAATTAACGTTAAAGAACTGAGAATATCTAACTATCCTAATTTTATAGGCGAGGAAAAACATCGAGTTAGTGATTCGTATGAGGCCTCAGTTTTCTTAAGTCGCAAGAAGCTTTCTATCTCAGACATTAAATAGATTTAGAACCTAGTTTACGGCAAATGCAAACGGCAAAATTTAATTTTGATTTCACTCCCTTTTCTTCTAATCCTTAAAAACATCTAACAGAAACATAGAAAAACATTTCCCATTCACAACAAATACAGACAATGTCGCATTGTTGTGTAAGGGCTGTAAGGCAGACGGCAAATGTTGGATGGGCACTGAATTGTGTGGTATTGAACTACAGCTTTCCAGTCTCTGAAGAATAACAAATAAAAGGGAAACGAGAAACATTGGCTTCTGGGCTGACATGTTAATAATTTTCAAGTTCCCTCACAACTTCTTTTCACCACAAGTGTGCCCTCAGAGCATCTGACAGATTTGTAATAATAAACTTCACTGAAGTTAATCCCTGTTTCGCGGGGTTAGTGTTAGGATGGGAGACCAAAACAATAAACCCGTCATAAAAAACAGAAACATCTGACCGAAAATACTATTAACGCTAACAAATGCGAACTCAGCAAGGTACAGATTTTGTTAGCTTGCTTTATGCAAAGCAAATATTGATGCAAAAGCAAATAACTATTGAGACACAGTTTTTAGAAAGAGCAGAAGGAAGTTTCCGGAACGGTCGATCGAGAATAAAATATTTACGACATGAATACATTAATTTTGAACCGTGAATATAGAATATAAAAAGTTACGATCAGCGACAAACATTTTGGGAGATTTTTGCTACGTTGAAATAAATCGCAAAATCGAAAGTGACATGGCCGGAATTGAGCGGGCGCCGTGATTAAGTTACCGCGGCATACTCGCCAAACAGTGAAGCATCTGTGTCAAATGATGGAAAGATACCGGGTTTTTGTAAGTTTCTTTTTCTGTCAAGTGTTATAAAGTTTGACAATGAAATGAGCGAAGTCAAAACAAAGATCACGATCGCCCAACTCTTTAGGTTGATAACGTCAAAATTTACTCTCCAAGACGCGTACGTTATTTATCACCAGGTAATTTTGGAAATAGCAGCTATTTTATTATTCATCTGCGTCACAATTTTTCACTGATTTTGGGGCTCATTTTGTTGAAACTCAAGCACGCTTCCAACAGGCCTGTGAACCCTTCCTGCTTACAGAGCAATACTGAACTAGTAATAGTCGACACTACAGCTGCCCCCGCGATGCAAAGTGCTTGCAAATTATTATAGTCAATACCGTATGTGTTGACTGTTGTAATGTTGTAATAGTCTTTTAACTCAGATCAAAGAAGGTGTAGCCTGAAGTTGAGACGATTACTTTGAGTTGTTTTTACTCTCTCAGGGGGAAAATGAGTCGAAGTAATAGTCTGAAATCCAGGTAGAAAAGGCAAGGCGGAAAAGGCAAAAAAACAGAGTATGGAAAATCCACGAAGTCGCAGTTGTTTACAAATAAGTTTATTATGGGATATAGTTTAGTGACAATATTACTATATGTAGTGTTATTACTCGGGCCCGTAGGGGCACGAGTTATAAGACGTTTGATTTCAGTTTTTTTTTTCCTGTGCAGCAAAATGCACAATAGAATAACGTGGCGGTGTTCGATTGGGCAATGCACAATAGAAGCCACGTGGTGCTGTTTACATTGGTTATTTAAAGCAAACACGTAATCCAAGATCATGAAGAGCACTGTGATGCGTTGTTTCGGATTACTGAAGATCGACGTTGCGTTGGCTTAATCGATTTCCTCTTGGGGCGCTCAAAACACATACAAAGAAAGGCATTGGCTTTTCGCGATAGACCCACACTAAAAGATGTCAAGCGTCAGCTTTGAAACAAGTCGTTCCGCGAATTGAATGAAACAAGAATATATTCGAATGTAACTGAAATGGACGCAACTATTGAAAGTGATACAAGTCAAAATACAAATTCTTTAATGAGCAGCGGGTATACCTTATTGAGAACTACTCTGAAGATGACAGCGACAAAGAAAATAACTCCACAAACAAATGGACGCCATATTGGGATCTTCTGAAGACAAAGTAAAAACATTGGCACAGCGAACAAATGGCCTCACGCTTGTACCATTTTCACCGCGAACAAACAGCTTCCCGCTCAGTGTACCATTGACCACGGAGATAAGTTTTTTGTCTGTTGCGTTTTTTAGTTTCTTGTTGTTAAACAGTTTGTTTCTTGTAGTGGTCTAGCTTCTATCGTTTGTTCAACTAGCCATATTAGCGATCGTTGTTCACTGCCATCTTGTGCGGCAGGTTAGTTTTGCAGGTTGCAGGTTGCAGGTTGCAGGTTGAAATTTACTGTGACTGTTACATGAATAGCTAACCTTAGGCCTAATTAGGCCTAAAGAAACGTTTTTAGGCCTAAGGAGGCCTAAAGAAACGTTTTTAGGCCTAATTAGGCCTAAGGTTAGCTATTCATGTAACAGTCACAGTAAATTTCAACCTGCAACCTGCAACCTGCAACCTGCAAAACTAACCTGCCGCATCTTGTGTATTTTGTTCTGTTCTAGTTTTACAAGATTTGATGTCATCAGTGGAGACTGTGATCAGCTCTTTAGAAAATAAATGTGATGTAGTTTGAAAGGCTGTACCGTTATTTGATTCTCAATGGTAATAAAGACTTGATTCCAAAGGAGAAATACAGGTCTCGATAAGCACAAGTGTGTTTACTTTAGTTGTGATTTGCGTGTGCATTGACATAGACGTGCCCGAGAACGGAGCAGAATTACAGAGAAAAGGCTGAGACGTCTATTTTATAACAAAACTTGCTGGAACGTATTTGGTTAACAATGTACCGAGGTCATCCACATTTCATCGTATTACTAGCCAAGGAGATCACTTGTTCGTAAACGCAATTATAGGAGCTACCTCAGGTATGCGTTTAAATGTAAGCACGTGGTATGTAACACTTTTCCAAAAGCGTGTATGAACAGGTAAATGCAAAATGGTGTTTGAAACATCGAAGCATGTTCCTTAATAAAACTTAAAAGTGTGTTTGTATTTTTAAAAATATTAGGAACACTTGTGCTATCCAGACCATTTGGAAAATGAAAGTTAAATTTAATACAGGAATCAGGAATACCCGGTACGATTTGTAAAAGAATGTTGTTGTTTTGTTTTCTCCGAAACGGAACGTATTTCTTTTGAATTCAGGGTGAACTATTTACACAGTGAGATAGAGTGACCAATCAAAACAGAGTTTGTAATTGGAAATCTAGACATCTTCGAGATACAAAAACAAACTTGTGAACACGTAAAACCTGAAATATTGCAAATCATAATGCTGACAAACCCAAAAACGAAGGAAATGGATCATGGATAGGACGTTTTGGATATCTGAATGATTTTGGGTTAGATTAAAGGATATATTGTTAGAAATTCCTATGTTATCCCTTTTCGTGTTAATTAGTAATGCAAACAAGTCTTAGTAATAAATTGGATTAACGAGGCAAACGTAACGCATTTAATCATGAGAAGATTCACGGAAAACGGAATTTGAAATGTTATGCGGGGTAAGTATTTGAAGGTATTTTTAGACTTTATGCTTCGATGTATTGTGCACATAAACGAGTATCTGTTCTTCTCTTTAAATGAGATTTTACAGCACTATCAGTAAACACTGTTAATGTTACGTGACCGTACTAAAAGGGCTATTCATGTCGCGATAGTTATCTTCGCGTTCTTTGTAGTCGGCCGTTCAAGGTCATACAATCAACGGGTTTCTTGTTATTAAAACGAGGACATGAAGACTTTGTTCCTAGATCTCAGATTATAACGTACACCTGCATTAGCCAAATCTGTTAAAGCCTCATTCATTAGTGCTGAAGAGCACGGTGTATGCTTACCTGCTACTTGGTAGTACCTGTGCAACTGGCTTCTTTAATAGACAGGGTCTAGCTATAAAAGCCTCAGTTAGTCGTCCAAGGTTCACTTGGCAGTTTGTCTTCTATAGTAAATCAACTAGCTGTTTGCAATTTGTCAAAGTTCTCCCCCTCCCTCCCTCCCTCTCTGCCTTTGGAGATGGGTTGTATTTATCGCTTTGCCGTCAGTAAAATTGGGTCGCTCCTGCGTGGTGTGGTTTAAGTCTGCGCAGCGACTTTCCCCAAGCTTGTTGGCTCCTTGCCTTTGTACATTGCTCACTAGCCAATACTCTTGTCCGATCCAGCACTTCCTGTTTACCACTCAGCTCGTAGTGCTGGAGAGATCTTTGTCACGCAATCTGGAAGTCGCATAGGCTAACCAGCCGCAAGGCAGTGTTTCCTTCAAAAAACCCTAATACGTCTGGTGTCTAGTTCCATTGCGCCTTGCGTTATGTGTTTAAAAGCGAATTATGCATGTTGATACCAAGGAACAGTGACATTAATGGTTAATATTCCTTGACAGGCTTCTCACCGTTCAGATAGTTTGCGTTCACATTTCTATCTTTATTTCTCGAGAGTTTCAATACACGAAGCGAAATAACAATGACAGGCCAAGTGATCCACACTACAGTATTCTATCTTTTCTCCCGCCCTTACCATTCCGGAAACGAAACAATTTTTTTGACACCGACTCCGTTTGCGTACAGAGGTTATTTTTCATTAGACAAGAGGTTTGGAAATAGAATTCAAATAAAAAATATTTCTCTTTGAAATGTTCAGTTTGTAAGTCGCTTTAATACTGCATTCGCTATCAAGCGCGGTGCGAGTCAACAATTAAAACAAGTGGTTTTAAGAGAGGATGGGAGAGAGAGAAGAAAAAAAAATTATTTACCAGCAAAGGGTCTGTCCGTATAGCAAAAAAATGTGATATCGGTCTTGAAAAAGCTGCCCTCGAGCAGCTATTTTAAGGCCTCGGCCACAGTTTTTCTCTATACGGGCCTCCCAGCTGGCAAATAACATATTTATTTTGATAATTGGGTGCATTCTACTGTCAGTATTTAAATTACAACAAATGGTATATTTTAAATACTTGATTCTCGTGCTATGGATTCATTTGGCATGGCCATCCTCAAGGGACTTTGTAATTCTGAAAGTATGTTCAAGAGTTGAGATATAGTGCACATCTTCGCGTGTCGCGCACGTGACAAAGTGTTTTTTTACGTGCATCAATGCACGAAAGTTTGGTCATCTTTGAAAGATGTTTATACATCTCACCTTCGTTTCTCTTTCATTTTTTTTCTGCAAAAGATGTTTCGATGAGTCATTTCGTTTCATCTTAAACCGTTCAATTAGCGTTTCCTTTCTCAAACACTGAGCAAGAATTATCATCGATCAGTAAAAAACAATGTGCTTTTCTCAAATTTTACCTCGTGTCCAGTGGTCATTGTCACCACCTGTCATGAAGATAATCTGTGTCCGGGTATTCACTACATGCACAGTCAAACATCATGAGAATCGCAATGTAAGGCCGATGTAAGAAGGACAGACTTCTCTGTTTTCTTTTCTTTAGTGCCAAATTAACGATGCACCACTGTACTGTTGCAGGCCCGAGTATAGGCTACTTGTAGCCTCTTGTTTAATTGAAAAATTGGTAGAAATATTGTATAACTAACAAAACGGAACTACTGCCTATGCAGAATATGGCTATTATATATAATTTTTGTTTGCATAGTGGCAAGAAAATTGTGTCAATCAGAACGATCATTATTATTCCTTGTGTAACAATTATGTAGCAGGATATATGTAACAGAGAAACTAAGTGTCCCATTCAACTGTGTTTGCATGAAGATAACAATAACTTTAATAACTAATTAGATCCTTTGTGTTATTGCTTTTACAATACGTAGCTGTTACATTTTCTTTTTTGCATGTTCACAGAAAACTGATTTAATTAGAAAGATAACTAATTGATTTTTTTGTAAAATGGTGTAATAGTCTATAACTAACTTAGTGTTCATTCGATTGTCTTTGCAAAAAGATAACAATAACCTTAAAAAACTAATTGTTTGGCCCTGTGCTACAGTACAACATGTAGCTAGAAACTGAGTGCTTCATTCATCTGCCTTTGGAAGAAGATAACCTACAATAACTTTAAAAATATTTCATTGAATGTCTTTGTGCTACTGCTCATGCATTATGTAGCTGTTATATTCATATATATACTTTCAAACCGTTTTAATCACAAAGGTCATTAATCATTGTTTCTTGAACAACAATGATATGTTGATATGGTATCTTAAACACAGAAAGTGAGACTGAAACTAACTCTCAAATTAGTTTTCACTTCATTCAAAATTAAAAACATGTTTAGTGTTAAAGATCGTACTCCTGTTGCTCTAAAATCCATGGTTGTTTACCAATTTTCTTGTGCGGGTTGTAATTCCCGTTATATTGGCGAAACTGGTCACCACTTTTCTACCAGGATAAAGGAACACACGGAAAGCGATAAAAACTCGCATATTTTTAAGCATTTCAACACATCTCCTTTATGTAAGAGCAAATACTCCCCTTCGTGCTTTAGTATTCTGGATTCTGCCAGCAACTCAATTGATTTAAAACTCAAAGAAGCTTTTCATATAAATAAGATCAAAACGGAACTTAACAAACAATTGCAGCATCACAACACTTTTCTCACGTTTTAGTTTACACCTTGTGTTTGCTGTCACGCTGTAAATAGTACCCGCTTTTGTATTACGTCATGTTGTAATAATTTTTTCATCTACCCGTAGACTTTATAACTGTTCACACTTAGGAACTCATTAAACTGATGATGGCATAAGCATGCCGAAACATGTCTTTTAATTTAGTTGTCTGTTTCCTACAGTATATATATATATATAAGCTCAGTTTTTCTCACCTTAAAATCAGCTGCTCCTCAGCGTGACAACCGCGAGAACAGACGCCGTGATGCGACTGACACAAAATATTAAACCATGCGCTTCCTTTCATAATACTCTGCACCCCCAAATAGGGACTTTGGATTATTAACTGCTACCCCTGTTTATTGTGATGTCACAATGCACAAACTCTCAGAAACTCCCTTTGGGATTTTCTGCTTTACGTCATCTTAACCATTTCGTACTTGCGGGCGCAAACAATAGAAACGTCATCATTACCTACCGATTCCTCGCGGCCCCTGTTCGAGCAAATCGAGATTTTTTCGAGTATACCGACTGCATATTTGAACCATAAGTACTGTCCTTGATATACGCGCAAGCTACTGGGATGCCTCCTCGCAATCCCTGGGGGGCAAAAAATTCTCCCATATCACAGTTCAACCGTGACGGCTCGAAAATTCAATAGACAACATGATATTATAATTCACAAAGGCAGAAAATACCACAGAATCCTTTTCCAGCGAAAAATATATTGAAACAAACAACATATTTGCTCTTAGAGGCGAAAACCTCTTCCTATTTCATTGCGTGCGTGAAGACAAGAAACTCAATCGTGTCAAATTTAATACCATGTACTTCAGGCTTCCTGAAGAACCTTTTCCTCGAATAACAAGAAAATGCTTTTTCTATTGCCATAAAAACTACCCAGTTAAGCTCGCATATCATAAAACATGATGAATTCATAAAGGCCACCTTTTCCAGCGAACAATTTTTTGAAGCAAACAACATATTTGCTATGAGAGGCAAAAACCCCTTCTATTTCATTACGTGCGTGAAGAGAAGAAACTCAATCGTGTCAAATATGCGCAATATTGCAACAAACTAAATTTCAGGATCAAACCGTTTCCATGAAAAACCTTTCCTTGAATAATGAGGCACAAAATAGACGACAAGCTTTCTTTCAAATAATTCTTGGCTGTCACATTTCCAATTATGTTTATCCAGAAGACTGTGCAGAGTTGATCACAGATCCACGTAAGGTGTTCGATTCGTTCTCTGTCTTTGTTGAACCCATAAGTTACCAGAGAATTTTCCATTTGGTTTCAGTGCTCTACATAACAGCACACTTGGTAATATTTCAAATACAGCTCACCTTGATTTCGGCTCGACGGGCGATAGGTTATTGTCGAAGTGCATTACTGTAGTGTTTATTCCTATTATAAGTTATGTCTTAGCTGTCAAGTAACCGGTAGTCATTGGTTAGCACACCCTAAGCCGCAGTTATGTGATTATTGTGAAGATATCATTGTACATATAGATACTTGATTCAGTTGTAATAAAGCGATTGTGTAAAGCACTTGGCCTGACTCACTGTGTACTCTATAGTAGTATTTCGAACCCTAATACACAACAATTACTCGTCGCTTTTAAGATTCCACCGCCTGTATATCCAATTGACTTGCCATTATTGAGCTTCATAAGGGTATATTTTGTTCAAAGATCCACTAAAACGCCATTCGCGTTACATGACTTTCGACGCCATTGCCGGTTAAGGTAATCGTTCTACTGTGTCCACCAGAGAAATCTACGCATTTCCAACTACCCTCTCGATCCTAAGAAAATACGCGCAGAAGGCTGTATGCGCAAAGACACCACTTAGCAGGGAAGTGACAGGCAAGACTTTTACCGACACGGAAAAAAAAAGAGAAAAAAAAAGAAAACAAACAAACTAAACGAAGACCCCGACTGGGTTTGGCATACTGGCAACCCAGTAACTAGAACTATGTACTGTCCTGTTAGCCCTCAGGCGATGGGGCCCACAACTTTCACATAAATGGATCGTTATCTACACCGACAATACAGTCACAAAATCTTGGCTTAAAAAAGAAACTAGTAGATCGAAGAGGACAATGGTCTGGCTGAGAGAAATTTTCTGGATATCCGCAGTATACAACTTCAGAATTACATCTCGCTACATTCAGACAACAGCAAACACCACTGCCGACACGCTATCACGCTTACACAATCACCTGAGTGCCGACAACTTCCTCTCTCTGCTTCATTCTGGATCAATCACGAACAATTTTATTAATCTGTCATCAACTTCTCTTTCTGTGCTCCCAACACAGGTCCAACTGGCACTCAAGAGCGGGCCCTAGATGAAGAATGGGCACGCTATCGAGGCAAGGCCTTTGCCGCTACTACTAGGACCACGTACAAGTCGCAGTTTCGTGCTTATCTACGGTTCTGTTTGTACTTTGGATACAACATCGTTCCATGCTCAACACCGACACTACTAAGATATGTGACCTTTCTGTCACGCACCCTATCACCAAGCAGCATTGCGAACTATCTTAACATTGTACGGCTAATTCCTCTGCAGTATGGATACCCTAACCCCATAGACAACGCGTTAGTTAAATTCCAGTATTCGTTACTTATTCGTGGCATTAAGAGATCAAGCAACCAAGCCGCCACTCGCCCGAAACTTCCTATAACACCAACTGTCCTCAATGGCATTCGTCGGCAGTTGACGCTCTCAAACTCGTTCGATGCGACTTTCTGGGCCGCTTGCCTGGTTGCCTTTTATAGTTTCTTTAGGAAAGCAAATCTGCTCCCGCCTTCACGAGATAAATTCGATGAACATTTACATCTCCGTAGAAGTGACTTACACCTCTTTAGCTGGGGTGTGGTTATGATTGTCCGATGGAACAACACTATTCAATTCAAGCAGCGGACATTGTTGATCTCGTTGCCGAGGGTAAACGAATCCCCCCTCTGTCCTCTTACTGCCCTGGCCAATGCTTATGATCTAACGAGAGACGCTGGGCCCTACGATCTTGCTTTTATGTACCGTCAAGGGACAAACCTAGTGATGCTTACCTACAACAAATTCCTACAAAAATTACAATTGACTTTAAGCGCTGCGGGTTTAAACACAGAGCATTATGCCGGCCATTCGTTCAGACGAGGGGGTGCAACTTTTGCCATGCGATGTGGTGTGCCAGTAGAACTACTCAAGATACAAGGCGATTGGAAATCAAATGCGTATGAACGCTACTTAGAAAACTCTTTTCAAGATAGATTAAAAGCAGTAGCCATTGTAGCCAAACATGTCGGTAGTCATTAGTTTTTGTTTTCAGTGTACACCAATTTTGGGGAATTTGGAGGGCATTTGCATGGTTTAATAAAGCCCATTCTTTCATCCCCAAAATTGTGTGGTATTTTAAGTGCTAGATAAACTTTGTTTATGGTAGTTTAAAATTCCGGCGTTATCTCTGCGGTAGGAAATTATGTTATCCGACGTATGTATAGAGTTACTGTACTAATGCGTATTTCACTGATCCCGAGTGTCAGTTTATTTAGCGAGCGTTTGTGAAAACATTAGAGCTGTAAGTTTTAGCTACCCTCCCTCCCCCCACGGAGGGCATTTGCATGGTTTAATAAAGCCCATTCTTTCATCCCCAAAATTGTGTGGGATTTTAAAAATTACACAGCGCGTCCGTTTAGGTAAAATCTTTGCTCGTTGGCAATTAGCGATTGCTATGACTGCTATCTTGGATTTAATATAGAGGTAGTCGACTCTCTTTCAAGTAATGGTATGAATGGTATATAGGGACACTATTTCACTATTCATATCTTTACCCTTCCTTTCCCTTTTCTTGTCCTTGTGCTTTACCAGCTTTTTCCCTTTCTTTTTTTTCTTTTCTTCTCCTTCGTCGGTAGACATTCCCTAGTGACTTCTATGGATTCGCTTTCACTCTCTAACTTTCTCTTACCTAATGCGACAAAACTTAATTTGGAAGTTTGCATTAGCAAGTTGGGGACTAATCCTCGAGAGCTCAAAATAACGTGACACACTTTCACAATAGTATTTGGAAAGTCTATCACTTTAATCGTAACATTTCTCTTTGCATATCCTTATATATCCTTCCGTGGCCTGTGAGTGCCACAAAGGGGCTGACAGAGACACCACACGTTCGTTTATACATTGCACTGAAGATGTTTACTAAAGGCTGGTTTTCACTTGCGACGGAGTCGTAGTCGGAATCGGAGACGTAGTCATAAGAGGGCTTACGACCGAGTGAAAATCCAAATCGGAGCCGTAAACGGAGTCATAAGCTCGACGGGATTGGAATCGGAAGAATCAGACCGTTTCCATTTCTTCCGATTCCGTTTACTACTCCGTCGCTTATGATCCAGTGAAAACTAGATTGTCGAAGTCGGAAGCAGAAGCGGAAGACCAAACCAATCACATGGCCTGGAATCGAACCTTGTGATTGGTTTATTCTTCCGCTTATGCTTGCGACTCCAACAATGCAGTTCTCACTAGGTCGCAAGCGACGGAGTCATAAGTGGCATCGTTGTCCTGCTTCCGACTCCGTCGGTTTGATTTTCACTAGATCGTATCGCTGTACGCTTCTGATTAAGACTCCGACTACGACTCCGTCGCTAGTAAAAACCAGCCATAATTGTTTACCTTCTGAGAGCGCGTTCTTTTCATTGATGCGACCTTCTCTTTTTTTTTTTTTCGTCAGCGCGACATTTTTTTACTCCGGCGCTACGTTTGTTTGTTTGTTTTCTTTTTCTCTACCGCAAGACATTTTCTATAGAATCTGTCTCAATCTAGTCCGCTTTGCGTTGCATTGCATTCAAACGCTTTATACGGATGAGAAATAACAAGGTGGCTTCTGACTTTATCTAAGTCCAAGTTACCACGGCACTATTTCGCGGCACTTCAGGACACCCTAAGAACACCCCCCCCC
>BLFO01000231.1:153897-156397 GCA_014634245.1 Montipora cactus
CCCCCCCCCCCCCCCCCACCCCCCGTTACAGATAAAAGAGAATCGCGCCCGTCAAAAAAGAAATCGCGCTAAAACAAAATTTCTGCCAAAGAAAGAAAAGTCGCGCGGCTAAATAATCTACCGGGTTATATCATTGAGTTTTTGCACTTAATATCTTAGATTTAACGTACTGGTCGACCGAATTTCAAGTAATGGTATAAATGGTATATAGGGGCAACATTTCACTATGCATACCTTTACTCTTCCTTTCCCTTTTCCTCTCCCTGTGTTTTACCAGCCTTTCCCCTTTTTTTTTTTCTTTTCTTCTCCTTGGTCGGTAGACATTCCACTAGTGAATTCTATGGATTCGCTTTCACTCTCTGACTTCCTATTACCTAACGCGATAAAAATTAATTTTGGAAAAGACGATTTAATTCTGACAGTCTTGATTTCGTTAAATGAAATTAATGAATGAAAGTTTGCATTACCAAGTCGGTGTCTAATCAAGAGCTCAAAACAATGTAACACACTTTCAAAATAGTATTTGAAAAGTCTATAATTTTTTATCATAACATTTCCCTTTGGATACCTCAATCTACCCTACGGTGACCGATAAGTGGAATGGAATGGGCTCGGAAAAGCGCATTTGTCGATTATCCATCGTCCTTTACCGGCCACCGTACTTGACGGTAAATTGATATTAGAGAGCGCTAGCAATGAGAAACGTCCCTATGATAACAATCCCATTTTTAATTAATCGGGATTATTCCATTGCTCTAGAAATTATAAATATACAGACGTCAGAACTATTTAACCCTTAGTCGTGTAATTAACAATCCTTTGCTCAAACGGGCTAACGTCACTTAAAACATTTTGAGAAACTTCTTCGTTTTCCTCCTCACAAGTACCGGCGTCCTCGTTTTGCTCGTCATTGTCGGCAATAATCTGTTGTTGGCGTTGTTTGACTGATGCTTAAGAAAGCAGATAATTATGTCGCACGACCCAATATGGTCAAGTCCAGGAAAGCAAGGAAAATTTAAAATGGGGTAAAAAGACGCCATATAGTAGATATTACACACATGCAGTGTCTTTGTCATTGTATCAATGGCAGTCTTTACCTTATCAGTCTTAACATTACAGCCTAAATAATCTAAGCAATATTCCAAGACAAGTAAATTTTAAATTCGTCAAGTAAAAGGAAATTTCTCACACGACCGCCTCTTTTTTACTTCAGGTTAAGATCGCTTGACCTTATTCGCCTTTCTCAAAGCTCAAGAAAACGGAAGTTCAATAAGGCCCATTTCAGTCGTCGTGCTTCTGCCGTGCCGAACAAAATTCAGGAATTAAGTTTGACAAAAGCACGGCAGGAGCACGGCGTCAGAATCAAACTTTTGAATTAATTACGGCAAGCAATTAAGTTCGACAAGCTCTGCCGTGCTACACGACTCTGGCACGACAGCGATTTAAAAGTCGTGCTTCTGCCCCGCCAAACTAAATTCATAAATTATCTTTATATGTTTTGGCGAGATTGCGTTCCCTCGGGGAGTTAGGGGCGAGGCAAAAAATTGAACCATGCCTTACACGTTTGAAGAAGTCCCCATCTTCTCTTAACTGTCTTACTGCCTGTGAACACAGGCGTGTCACGTAAATTCCTTTCTCACGAGAGAGTCGGTGTCGCGTCATTTAGAGAGTGACAGGGGTCATCTTAATGATACGAAGTAGAAAGTGATAGGGGTAAAAAAATCCGGCTAAAACCAAATCCCAAAAATCCTGCAAAATCGATGAATTCAAACCAAGAAAACACGGGGATACATCAAAAGTAAGTCTACTATATTTATGTTATAGAAAAAAAGTAAAAATAATGATATTTAGCGTTCGCAGACCTCTCTATTTTTTTGAGCGACTTTTTCCTCCTTTTTCAACTCCCTTCTTCCTTCGCGATGGGTGCGTTATCAAGTTACCTATTCCCTCTCGTCAATGCAACGTCCCACTCTTCCGCCATTACGCAGGCGTTAAATCGCCAAAGTTGAATTTTGCTGGTGAGAACAAGAGTCGCAAAATTCAAACTGGTTATAGCGGTTTTTTACAGTAGTGTAGCAGCTCTCGTAACATGCTACTGTTTGGTATTGTGAGCAGCTTCTATTGTTTTTGAAGTCTTAAGTCACTGTTTCAATTGTTTAGTCTCTTGTTTTTGGGTTAGGGTAGCGAGTCGATCACATAATACCTTAGGAGAGCTGCTAAATCACCGTTTTTTTAAACCGGTTAATAGTTTCATTATTCGTCCAAAGCACTAGACGGCATCGAGGAGATCCGTGAAGAGCTTTCCTTTGCTTCTCGTTAGCTGCAAAGCAGGAACTTTTCTTTGATTACAAGTAATATTACTACAATAAGACAATTTTGAGCATGCGCACTAAGAAAAACTTGTTAGAAAGAAGAATAATTCTTTCTTTGCAATAATGAGTGTTTACACCTCTGCGTATTTTGTCCTTGAAATAATAAGTGTATGTCATTTACATGTAGC
>BLFO01000231.1:161397-169086 GCA_014634245.1 Montipora cactus
ATTTTATTTATTTCATATATTTATTATCGATGTCCGAATGAAAAGAAACCACTCAGCTCTTTACAAACTCAGATTTTCTTGGACCTGTACTGGATGCAGCTGTATGGGTGGTTTTCACGTGATGTCATTACCGCCATGTTGGTGGACGACAAAAAAAGATCCTCTCATGAGCTCCTTTTTTTCTTCTACCAGCAGTTGTACATTGCAACATTGTTATCTGTCTCTAGAGATTGGTTGCAAACCACCTACAATTAGGCTCCATTTTTTCCGTTGTATATTTTCTTGGCCGATGGTTTCCAGAACCAATCAGAAGAACCGTTGTCCCAGCTACGTCTTCACATCAAATAGAGTTAAATCTTACTGTTAAAAGTCTGAGAAACCAGTACTTATTTTTATTGTGGACAGTCACAACAGAGTGGAAAAACCATTTTTCCTGTTGGAACCCATTTCATCAATTTTTATTGCTATTAAAGGTTAATAAAGTTGTAAAATATTTTCAAACTTATCTGAATTAATAAAACGTGGCTTAATGAATGTCATTAAGAGCTTCTGCCTGAGAGACCGGGGCAGACTTGGAAATGAAGGTCGGCCGATTTCGCTTAAAATTGCTACACAAAGTACTTATGTCGACTTATGTAATATGCCAAAGTTTCAGCTTCAACGACTTTTTTTTAGCCGAGTTCTGGATATCAGCCCCTCAGGGGTCCCCAGAGGCTGGTTTTCAGTGCAATTTTGGCCACTTTTAAATCTCTCTTTTAGCAACATGAAATTAATTTCAGGCAAAAACAAAACCATCTTTGTAAAGCCCTATCCTTAGGCTTTTATGGGTGAGAACAGTAGCTCATGGAAATGTTTCGCTAGCCTGTGGCTGTTATCACAACTTGGTCATATTTGAAGCATATGGGAAGCAACCGGAAATGGCCTGTTTTTCAGAACAAATATTTTCCATGCCCATCTTTTATATCTTGAGGTCTTAGTATCCCTGCAAAGTTCAGCCCTTAGTTTAGTAATATCAAGAAAAAAATACTAAGGTTGAGGCTTTTTACTAAGAAAAAAACTTACGAGAAGATGGCTAACCAGGCCACTCCCGGTTAAAGTTTCAACAAAGCGTGTCTGCAAAAATCCGCCATTTAATTTCGATTATCTTTTTTCCCTCCAAGTTATGGTTAAAAGAGACTCTGAAGTTAATTGTCACCGAAAAGACTTGCCGTTAATAAGAAATTTTTATGTGATTGTTTAATTTTAGGACCGATCAGATAGTGGCGGCGGTTATAAATTTCTTGGAAGAAGTCTTGAAAATTACGGACAATAGACCCGCTGCGAAAACTCTTTATTTACCTAACAACACATCTCTTGCCGGTAAATCACAATGCAAAGTTGCATCTTTTTCGTCCAAACTGCAATGTTAAGTTTATCTCCTTTGTTCAACTCGTTCAACGTATCACGTCTGTGGCCCGTAGTAATGAAGCGCTAATTAAATCAGGATATAAGCAAGCTTTGTAGTTCCATTCAGTAGTACTATTACCCACCTGTTTGGGCTTAAATATTTTCTGAAGGAAAAAGAACTTATCGGTCTCTTTAATTAAATGCAACCACAACATCTGTCAAGACACTACTTGAGAATCGTTTTGAACCTTTAAGAAAATTCGAATATAATTAAAGCTAATCGTCTAACACAAATTGCAGTCACTCTTCCAGTCTATTTGCAAAGTGTCTGGATAAATTCACTTACAAAAAACCCTTACCTGGCTTCACTTTTACAGACATGCCCCTTTCCTACAATCCCTTAAAAGTGAGGTAACATTAGAAACTTTAGCCCCAGCGATAAATTGGTCGCAAGTGCGTCGTTGCGAGTTAGATATACACAGGTCGATTAATACCGTACGTGACGAGGTCATTGTAGTTTGCTGGCTATGACTGACTTGGAATTCAGTTGTTTTCTCGTGCAGATTCGTCTCCTTGATATTGCAGAGAATGATTATGATAGAAGTTGTATGAGAACCTCAATGGCATGATTTGTTTACTGAATATTTATTCATACCCAGTGCCCCAGTGTAAATGGCTCACGTATGTTGTAAATGATTGATAAGGACATCCAACACGGTCCGTTTTCGCCGCCAATCCGCTAAATTGCTAGAAGATTACTCACGGGCACTCTTTCCCTTTCTCTATCAGTATTTTCCTTTTGTTGCTTTCTCAAACAGCACAGATCCATAGTGGCATCCCTACTGCATATATATCCAAAGATAGGACAGGGGTGGAGTGGGTTATCCTTCCGGCAAAGACTACTGTTTAGGCAACTTGGGAAATAAAATATTTCAGCTTTCTTGGAGCCCTTAACGACTGGATCGAGCGGTCCTGGTTACTAGGGCGTTGACATGTCGTATTGGGAAGGCAATTTTCTTTAACAGTGCCTCTCTCCACCCAGATGTATAAATGGGCACCAGTGATTATTATCCTGTCCAGGAAAGAAAAGCAGTAACCAATTTAAGCTCCAGCAGGTACGAGCGGGCACTAGGCCTTGTGACGACTTACCTTATCACCTACAGCATGCATAATGGCCCTCCAGGGCGATTACTGCCCAGGTTACTTCTTATTATTCAGTGTGAATCCATAAAGACTTACTTTTTCATGTGATCTAATGCTACGGGTGCCATAAAAAACCCCCAAGTCCTTAAGGGCTCCAAGAAAGCTGAAATATTTTATTTCCCAAGTTGCCAAAACAGCAGTCTTGTCCCTACAACCAAAGCCATGACTGAAAGAGTCAATAATGTCGCAAGAGAATTTTTCCCGATCTAGAATTGATCTGTAAGTCACTGTGACGTCAGAGCGCGGCGGCTTCGGGTGGTTGAGGGAACAAGTAATCACTGGATGGTCGGAATAAAACTCTGGGTGGACATTCACATCTTTTACAAGGTTCTCGGTAGCGCGAGTGATGATCAGGTCAAGAGTGTGGCCATTACGATGTGTAGGACTATTAACGTGTTGACAAAGGTTAACAGAATCTATGAGATCAGCACGGTATTTAAAGAGTTTCAGGCTTTGTAATAAATCCATTACCTCAGAAGAGAGACATTTCGTCGAATAAGCAAAAGGACGCAATGAAAGGAGTAATGTCTCGTTACAGGATTCAAATGCAGGTCGGTAAAACTCAATTCAGAAGAGCGAATTGGAGTCGAAGTAGGATCAGTAGACGGGCCCGGCTTAAATATCTTTGCCAGGCAGATGGAGAGAGATGGTGCCACGTTTGCAGTGTTTGACTGCAGCGAAGGTGAAACGTGTAGCGTAATGTCCACATGGCTGAGCTCGGGCAAACTTGAGCCGATGAAACCAGCAAATAGGAAGATAAAATACTCCAACAAGAGTAAACGGCAGGTAGTTGAAACAATTAACAGTTGAATTAACCCTTACTGAACGCCATAAAACGGACGGAAAGGATAAGAATAATAAAATCACTAAGAACTTTAAAATAGCCGCCATGATGCGCTAATTTACATACAATTTTCCCTATGTAGAAATCATTGCAATCCCAGCAATTTGCTCTGTACACTACTTTTGACCTGAAGGAAGGAGCTAGTTTATCTTTGTAAGGGAAAAAAGACTTGATTCTTCGGGTGTCCTGAAAAACTATTGGAACGTTGAAAATACCACAGAATTTGTTTATACAAGACCTCAGCTGTTTTGTGAGGTGTTTGCTGTGATGACCTAGGAAAGGTAGAACTATAAGAACACTTTTCTCTGTTTCCACGATACGAATAATTGAAAATGATTGAGTCATTGTCCAAGTTTGAGAGCTGTGTATTCCTTTCTTCCGTTTTAGAACATTGAACTTTTTGTCCAATTTCTTAGACAGGCGATCTTTCAATTGTGACGATTTTGCCTCAATGGTAGAGCAAGTGTGATTCAGGTCAAGAGGTGACAAGGTTTCCTGAAGTCGGCAACGTGCTGTTTCATAGGACTCCTTGTACTTGAGTTGAAGTGATTTCTTTTCGGTAAGTTCGGAATTTAACAAATCTTCCTTGAAACAGCGGCAAGCTCGTGTTTCCTGAAAATCTTGTGTTCTTGCAAGAGGTTTACGTTTCTGTCTAGCACCAAAAAATGTTGACAAATATGAGGTCAAAAGCTCTTTCGAACTGCTCTTTGGCGATTTAAAAAGACACGGACCCACTCTGACGGTTGAAAACGAGGATAGGTTAAAGTGTCAATTAAAAAACATTTTTTACAACTACATTTATTCATATGACTTCTCTAAGCAGGAACATATACTCAGCAAAGAAGAATGGGAAGCCCTCAAAAATCTTCGCAAAGATGACTCTATCATCATCACGAAACCGGATAAAGGAAACGGCGTTGTGATTGTAAATAAACATGATTACTTGACCAAGATGATCTCCGATGAGACGAAATTCAAAAAACTGACAGAAAACCCAACAAAATCCAGAGAATAAAGTGTAATTTGTTACCTTCGACAACTAAAAAGAGATCCCCTGATTGACGACTACACCTTTCAAAAAGGTCCTACCCAATGGTTCCACATATGGAGTTCTTTATGGTCTACCAAATGTTCTCAAAACTGGGTCTTTCGTCCAATTGTTTCTTCCACGAACACCTACAACTACAATCTTGCCTCTTACCTTGTAAGCGTCCTCCAACCTATCTCCACAAACTTTTTTTCAATGAAAGACTCCTTCAGTTTTGCAGAATGGGCCAAACAGTACACTCACAACGGCGAGTTCATGTGTTCCTTTGATGTCAGTTCACTATTAAACTAATGTCTCACTGGATGAGACTATTGAAATTTGCCCACCTAGATTACCCCGATTGGTCCGATTGCAAAGAAGAGTCATTTTGTTTTTGATGGTCAATACTATAACCAGATTGATGGCGTCGCAATGGGCTCTCCACTTGGTCCTGTTTTGGCGAACATTTTCATGTGTGATTTTGAAGAAAAATGGGTGATGAAGAACACCAATCAGCCTACCATTTGGTTCCAGTTCGTGGACGATACCTTTACTCTTTTCAAGAACAAAAATGATGCTTTGAGTTTTTTACGTTACCTAAATGGGAGACACAACGTCTCCCAACAACATTAAATTCACAATTGAGTTTGAACAAAACGATGAAACTCCATTCCTTGATATCCTTATGAAACGCAATCGTGACAGCTCCTTCTCAATATCAATCTACCAAAAGAAGACATCCACCGGTCTTTACTCCACGTAAATACAAAATAAACCTAGTCCGCACTTTGGCTTATCGCTGCATTAGAATTTGTTCGTCACCCCGATTGTTACTGAGTCTGTCCTAGATGATGACCTCAAGAGGATTTTGTTACTTAATGGCTACCCTATGGGAACTGTTAAACATCATATGAATGATGTCATTGAGAAACATCAAAATAAGCCAAAAGATCCTGTACAAACAGTTAAGAAAAAAGAAGTTCTTATCGTTCTACCTTTCTTAGGTCACAGCAAACACCTCACAAAACAGCTGAGATCTTGTATAAACAAATTCTATGGTATTTTCAACGTCACAATAGTTTTTCAGAACACCCGAAGAATCAAGTCTTATTTCCCTTACAAAGATAAAACATTTCCTTCCTTCAGATCAAAAGTAGTGTACAGAGCAAATTGCTGGGATTGCAATGATTTCTACATATTGAAAACGAAACGCCGATTACGTTACAGAAAAACAGAACTTTTTAAAGCCCTAACTACAAATTGTCACGAATCTGCAATTGCTGATCATGTTTTCCTAACCAACCATAGAATTAAGTGGGATCATTTTGAAATATTAGCAACTGGTCGATCAGACATGCATTGCAAAATTAAAGAGTCTCTCTTGATCCGTGATCTAAAGCCAAACGTTGGCAGTGAGAAACTTTATCTCTATTATTAGCATATTCTTGTCGTTTTATGTTTTATTTCGTTAGTTCTAAGTCGGTACAGTTGTATTTTTGAATTTAAATTTATCTGTAACTGAATAATAATCACTTCTGATTATGTATGTTGTAACATACGAAACGCTAAGTTTATAAAAGTTGTACAGTTCAAGCAAATGTTTGTAACCGCTGTTTGCGTTTTATTCCTAGTAAAATATTTTTTTAAAAGTTAGGTTACTAAGATCGTGTTCCATTGGGATCAACGGCTTTTTAATAGTTGGTTGAGTTGGTTGGGTTATTTCGTGTATTGGGAAAAAACCGTTTTCGGTTGGTTTGGTTGATCAACTTTCTCAACCTACATCAAACTAGGTTGAAACAGTTGAAAAAGCATTGGCAGCAATCGCTGTCGTTTACGCGGGCCATTTAAAGTCTGCCGCGGACTCCAGACGTGTTGCTTTCCCTCGACTTGTTAACGCTGAGACGCCTGGTAATAACTATTCCCAGGAGTTACCGCGTTTCAACCGAAAACGGTTGGAAAAGTGTTCTATTGGGAAACCTCAGCCACTTCCAGCTAAACCGTTTGCAGTTGAAATGGTTGATCCCAATAGAACACGACCTAAGAAAGATGGAAGCTACAAAATGACTAAGAGTGATTGAACAATTTCACGAGCTCATGAAAGGAAGCCTCTCTCTACACTAATCTCCCTTTTAGGAACACTGACGTTTTTCCCGCAAAAAGTATCGTGTTTCCCTTAACGCTGAGATAGCTCTGTTTTGACTGGCTTTCACAACAGTGGACGTACTCATTCTCGTCACCAGAGCCTCGAATCTCATGTCTGCGCATGACTCTAGGCTCTGGGGAAACTCTATGTGGGAGAACATGTGCCGTAGGGTTCTTACAGCCAAAAATTGGCTATTTGAGCCTTACGGCGCCTGCTCACTCCTCGTGCTAACATGAATGCACCAATCAGAGACGCTTTTCATTGTTCTTTACAAAAACCAATGAGAGGACACTTTGTATCAGGGTTCCCCAGAGCTCTTATGCGGAAAATAGAAGAGCGTTGGGGTCGAGATTGTGGACTTACTGAGTCTCCCAAGGGACGCGTTTTATAAATAAATCTACTCGGGAAAGGGTTGACTACTAGCCCAAGTATGGGAGATAGAGGCTCCGCTTGACAAGCTCCTGATAATGTACAACTTTAGTCAGCTGCTACAAGAGAGAGCCAAAAAGCTATAAAAGGAAAGGAAAGGAACTTTATTTAAGTGTCTATTCGTTCTAGCGCTGGAGCACTAATTGGGAACACTGTAAACTGAAATTAACAATGACCGAAAATCAGGTCAAATGTTGGTTTTTGAGGAGAGGGGAAACCGGAGTACCCTGGGGAAAGCTCTCGGTGCAGAGTAGAGAACCAACAAACTCAAATCACATATGACGCCGAGTCTGGGAATCAAACCCGGGCCACATTGGTGGAAGGCGAGTGCTCTCACCACTGTGCTATCCCTGCACCCCTATCACTGGGAAACCTAAGCGCACATTTTGTTAAGCGAAGGACCGACGGCACCCGAACTGAAAGTGAGCAGTCTTCTGTTCCATCTTTCGTTGACGCTACCGTTTATATATTGCCGAGTGTCTTTACTCTTTACGAGACGATTGTACACAAACATCTGGCCGCGGTTGTTCAAAAGGTGCATAACGCAATCCACCGGATAAATCACTATCCACTGGATAGCGCAATTGGTTTCGCTATTACTTATCCACTGGATAGGGATTTATCCGGCGGATAGCGCTATCCATTGTTTGAACAACT
>BLFO01000231.1:183134-190634 GCA_014634245.1 Montipora cactus
AAAAGATGCAAGCAAAGCGAAAAGAGAGGCAGCGAGACAGAAGCGAAAAGTAAAAGACGAAAGTGTTTTCTCGAAATTTTGCTTTCTGCGCATGCCCCTACATTAAAAGGCCGCGGACTGTACAACCTGTAAACGGGTTTTTGGTGAGATTTAGCTCTAAAACAGCGCGACAGTGACCAAAAAACCCCTCGACTAGCTTGAAAACGTGTTTTTCGGCCAAGTCTTTAGTAGCCAACGGGTTAAGACAGTTGTTTTTCATTCTTTGGCCATCCACCCAAATCTTTCGTGAACGTGAAAACGTGAAATCATGCAGGAGACGTCACTCAAAATAAAGCTTGACTCCAATTTATCACAAAGTCTCATTAGAGTTCACCGTAATTTTGGGGTCCCTACAAATTTAGACCTAGTTGAGCACTTTATAATAGAAAACCCGGTAGACAAGTTGAGCGGCAGAGTTCTGGTAGCTAGAAATTGCCATTCCTACACAAGCAGGATATTCCATTTTAAATTAAGATAGTTATTTCCTAAACAAGGCATCCATCATGCAGGGTCAAACGGTGCTACGTGAATGACCGAAAATATTTCGCAAATAAATTACATCTAATTAATTAATTAATTGCAGTATACATTTACGGAGACAGCGCGGAAGACTATTGGCCCATTTTCAAACAGAATGTTCTAGAAGGACTGGAGCAATTATAAATAGTCACGTAGTCAGTGCGTAGTTCTAGTTAAAAGATCTGCAAGAGTTCTTCTCTGTTCTTGTAGATGGCTACGTTTCCAGACCTAACCAATAATGATTGTGATATCCAAGGATGTTGATCTACTCCCAGTTGAATTGAAAGAGAACACAGCTCTTTACAGCATCTTTTTTCAATACAAACGGCAACGTTATTGCAAGTATAAGCGAATTTCAATATGGAATCATAACAACGGCTTATGCACAGGAACCAATCAATTCAATTAGTGGGCAGAAATTTTAATATGGAATCATAGAGCAATAAAGTCTCCTGCAAGGAAACCACACTTCAAGTAAGACAATTAGTTCATTCTGTGGGCAGCTTTGCCTCCCGCGTTTATAGATGAAAAGCCATATGTTTTTCGTCTCACGATATTATTTTAGAATGGCACATGTCTGAATAAAAAAGGTTAGAACTTTAAAATGAAACTAGCAGTCAAAGCATTCAGTTTACAGATTTCATTTTAAAGTTGAAAAAGGAAATATTATTTAAAGGCTTCCGACTTCCGCGCCTGACATTCTATCATGGTAGTTCAGTCACTTCCTCAAGTTTCAGATTACAAGCGGATCAGGTCAATCTCAAGCTTTAAACTTGTTCAAACAATGTAGATTCCTCTGTTGGAACAAAACATAACAGAGAACTCGGAAAGCTTTCGAAATCCATCCGCATCCCTTCCCAACAACCATCACCGCGAGGAAGGAATCCGGATCCATTTCCAGAGCCTTCGCGTGAAATTTTATTGACTTAGAAGAATATTTCTCTTTAATATGTATATGTATTTCTTATTTTGCGCTCCTGATTTAGAAACACTAAATACCTCAACATTAGCAGTGTGAGCATTTTTTCGTACAAAAAAAAAAACTTCGTAATGATTAAAAAAGGCATTGTACATTCTCTTTCTATCCGTCGTTTTCTTGGGGTCAGATCACGTGAGAATCAAGTGAAGAAAATCGTTGTCATAAGTCATGTTTATGAATTAAACTCGCAGTCTGAGCATTTATCAAGAAATGTGATTTTGTGGCGGATCGAAACGCCACAGATTTATCAAGAAGAGTTTATTATATGAAAACTGTAATTCTCAAGTGTCCATGGAGGTGTTTCTGATTTCGTAACAGAACATGACGTAACTAGGGGGTTGTCCCCGTTGAAGATTTCAGTTTTGATTTCTCTTAGAAAAACCTGACAAAGCACATTTCATCCAGGTTTATTTAAAACCTTCGACAAATACCCGCTTCAGTTCAACTGTTCACTTCTCGGTTATCTGGAATATTTTAGAGGGAATTCTACCTGGAGCAGGTTAGTTTATAACATCAAGACAAATGTAAGCCTCAAGAGATCTTTTTTTTTTTAAATTCTTGATTACTCGACCATAGAAACACCATAGAATTTCTAGAACTTACTGGAAAACTGATATTGACTGTGCAGATTGCAACGCGAACATCCTCAGTCTCAAAATCAATTGTAACCACGTAACCAATCCAATAGTGACAAAGGTGCGGTGACAGTTTAACCAACTGGAACGAAACTGGAATTAGCTGCGGCGCCAAGCGGCGCTTAATATAAGCAATGAACATCTATGGTTGCCGCCTGGCGTCCTCAGCAAAATCTTGAATTTGGCTTTTGGTTGTTTTGCAGAGGACGGCATACAAAGAAGTGTATTATAAAATTTAAAACTGCACGTGTGGATCGACGAGCTCTTGTACATGTGTAGATTCATGGCCCAAGGAGTTCATTTAAGTTGCTTGATTAAAGTTTCCTAGGAACGCGATCGTATGTTTTTTCGTTGTCATTTACACGCGAAAAGACTTTCCGTGGAAGACTTACCGTAAGCGTTAGAATTGTTCGCGGGTGAGAGATGTACGTAAACACGTAACTCAGAAGATCCTAAGCAGACATGGCGGCTGCGTGGGATCTTCGAATTGGTCACTTGCTTTCGATCTTTCAAACATTCAAAAAAGCCTCCAAGCGACTCTTCTTGCAGGGTGTAAAAGGTGTTACCAGACCTGAGCGAAATTTTTGCAAACAACTTGAACTCACTGCAGACTGTACGTGACTTCCGGTTTCTTCAAAGGTTGAAAAACAGACAGCAGTTTCGAGTCTTCATTGAGCGCCATCACACCCAAGCGTTTGCATGCATGAGATGCATTGCTCCTGAGCAGGGCTTCCTTTTGATGCTTTGTTTTTCTGTTGTACACCGGGATTTTGAGCCTGTGGGTGAAACCCTCAAGTCTTCACTTTCAAATTTCAAAGCGACCGAGAAGTGTTTTCTATGGTGCTGTTCATTTCGCTGTACAAGATCTATTGTTCTCAGTAACTTTTGATTCCTCAAGTCGCAATGATTATTCATGCGAAACCTAATCAGCATTTTGTTATTCGCTGAATAAACTCTATAAATCGTTTTCACTGTCACGCAATAAAAAAATAAATCGAAAACCATCCAGTGGAAAAAGTCAAGAATTCGTGATGTTGTAGAAGATAAATGAAGAAGACACTTCTCCAAGTTTTAGGCCTGTGCGTTTCCCCAAACTTCAGAAATTTACAGAGCCCAGTATGAAAACGCCATGTTGGTGCACATCTGTGGTGCACCAATATGGCGGCCGGAAAATAATGTCAACATCTGTTACTTACTTTGGCTATCTAGGCGAGTGATCATCTGTACTGAACAGACAGCTATTTATCTAAGCACTTTTCCTAATGCTTTAAATTCTAAAAAGGCTCAAAACCATGAGATAAATATATATTTCTCAATAAACTCGATCGTCGCCTCGTGTCACGCACCGCTATAACTCAGAAATTCAAAATGCTCTGGTTTCCAAACAAAGCACGCTATTGAGCTTTAAAATTGCAAATGGGAACAAATTTACCGCCTCTTATGCCTGATGAGGATAAAAACTTTCGTGGCTCTTTAGTTTTGGATTTTAGAAAATGATGACGTCACGTGTAAAACGATCTATAGCGACGTATTTAAAGAACATCTTACTTAGAGAGCGAGGTTTAACTCCAGACCTTTCTAGAAGATAATAGGGAGCTTAAGCAACGACAACGGCGACGGCAACGAGAACGTCACAAATTTGCATATTTAGTGGGGAAAAACAATAGCTTTGCACGCCCTGCACGTGCGTTTTTCACTTTTGTCCATTTCTTTGCCGTCGTCAGCAAAACTACAACGTGAAATAGCCAAATTTAAGGTTTTATGAACAACGTCAGCACTTGAGGATAAATTTTCATTTTCTCCCCTAAATTAAGCGCCGTTCTGACCAGTGTCATTTTTGAGGAACTACCACACCCTTGTCCTATTAAAAAGGTTGAAATAGTCACGAAGCGATTAAAACAACGCGAATTTAAATTTTGAGATGACGTTCTCGCTGCCGTCGCCGTTGTCGTTGCTTAAGCTCCCTATTTGCTTGAAGTAGATCACTGCTTTCCTAAATACTGTCCTCCTTTTCTCTTGCCCTCTCGACACTCTTTTCGCCCATTAAAAGCCTTTATGTACTAGGATTGGCAAAAAGTTCAAAAAAGCTCAATTGTTTTCAAACCTGTAAGCACTGTTGATACTTCTCCCCTTACTGTACTTAACAGGGTATGAGTTCTAATTTCACGACGATACTCTTATTATTTTTTGACAAGCTCCGTGAGCGGGCAAGATGAACCAAATCCCGCGCTGTGATTGGTTACCCGAGCGGGTAAGATGGACCCATACTGCCCGCTCGGGATTTCTAGCTTAGTCCCGCAAGATCAATGATCTTTTTTTGGGTGTTTTATCCTATATTACAAATCCTTTATTGACCAAGCTTTTTCGGTCAAGATGGCTGGATATTGGTCTCGTTCTTTTTTTGCGTGTTTATGGACCTCGACTTCGTCTCGGTCCAAGCAAAGAGATAACTTGGCCAATATCCAGCCATCTTGACCTCACGCTTGGTCAATAACCCATATGTATCAGATGCGGATCACGTATGCTCTTCAAATATTGGTTATCAGTGTATTGCAACACGTAGCGGATTTTAAGTCAGAACCGTTGTCTCCATATGACTTTAGCCTCAAACTCAAAAACCTCAAACTGATATACTTGAAACTGAGCTCGAACATAATTTGCGACCTACTAACACGGAATTGACAAAGATATTGTCAAATTTCTTAACCATGTTACCAAAAACGGTTCAGGCATTTTCAGGCTACCTATCCTATATGCTAAGTTCTGTAAAATTTTCAAGGGGACACTGATTTAATATAAAAGCAGGATTCAGATAGCACTATAACTGAGGCTAAATTATCTATTTCCAACACGTAATTTAATCTATGTACGCTAACTCGGTTGCTACAGAAATAAAGAAAAAAGATTGCAGAGAAACATGCGAAAGAAACCAGAAATGAACATTTTTCAAGGAGTTCAACGAAATAGGACACTTGCAAACGTTGTTTGATTTCCAGGATGGGAACGTTCCTAAGTCTTGGGAACTTTGTTAAGCAGTGACACTGGAAGCAGTCATGAAATAACAAAATTTATACTGGTAATGATAAAACAAAGGAAATTTACCCGAGAAAAAGGATAACAGAAATAAGTTGGATAACTTACAAGAAAAAAAAGATGACAAGAACGCATAATTAACACTGAGCGTAAATGCGTCAGCAACAATCATAAAGAGTCCTTCAAGTTCAGATACACTTCAAATGTTACCCTGTAATCGCTTAAGATCCTACGGCTAGTTATTGTGAATAAACCATGAAGATTGATCTGTTACTTACATATGGCTTTATCAAGATTTTTGAAACTTCACGGCTACATAGTTGTTGCTTTGGGGAGCACGTATGGTGTAGCCACCCGGGTTCGATCGTGTCAAGTTTGTTGTTGTTTCTTTACTCTGCTCCGAGAAGGTTTTCTCAAGTTCTCCGGTTTTCCCCTCTCCTCAGAAACCAACATTTTTAAAATTCCAATTCGATCAGATGCAGGATTTCCCTGAATACACTTTCGAGTGAGTGGAGCTTCCTAGGTAAATATCATTAATTATTATTACGGCTATCAAATAATCTCTCTCTTTTGCTGACAGGATGGCTCGCCAGAATTTGATCTTCACGTTGCTTGTACTTTTAGCTGCTAAAGTCATGGCAGAAAGACAACACACGATAACTTTTACAAAGACGAGATTTCAACAGTGTAATAGCTCATCGTGCGGATGCGTTGCAAGGAACAATATACAAGCCTTCAGCAAATGTACGCAATCTTGCGGCCATTCTGGTTGCAAATTACTCAAGTGTTCTACAAGGACCTGTTACCAAGAATGCCACAACTGTCAAATGGAGTGCACCAGTGACGTCCATTTTTGTAGACAGCGGTGTCTGTCAGGAGCATGCTCTTTGAAGTGCGAGGCTAGTCAATGCGTGAAACAATGTAACGATGGAGAATGCGAAAGCAGATCCTCGAACAGTACAGAATACAAACAATGTCAGCTGGTTTTTCCAAGAGCTTATCTGATAATTCTGGCTGTACTATTTGGTTTGGTAGCCGTTTTATCGCTTGGACTTTTGGTGTATCTTACTTGCGGATGCAACTGTTGCAAGACGCAAAACGGTTACTTCGAACTGACATCGTACAGCAGTAGCTTGGAGAGCTTGGATGTGAAACCGACTCTTGTGTAGTTCTTCGAGAAACGTTTAGTGCTACGACACCATTTCCTTCTATGAAAGAATTAACTCATATCTTACAAAGGCGGTAAACGATTTGATCGATCCGTGCGTGCTAAGTTAACAGGCCGATCAAGAAACGCAATGACGTTTGTATAAAAACCGAAACGGTCAACTTTAATAACCTCACTTTTATCCAAAGGCCATGCCTCCTAGAACACCATTCTCTGATTTAGGCCGGCTTTCCTTTTTGTCAGAACTGACAGGCCAGACCCTTCAGTTTGTAAAGAAAATGCAACAATTTGAAGGAACACCGGCTTGATAATCCTTCCCATTCTTCCGGAGGAGTATATAACATTTTTTAAGTGTGTTAAGAGTTTGTCCTTGCAAAAGCCCCGTCTGGCTGGTCAGTTCTGTCAAATGGAAAGCGTCCTTAGTCTTCTTTGGATTATTGAAGAAGACGTAACTTTGATTCAGGAACACCTAACGTCGGACATATGAAAGCAACAGATTTTTCTTGAACCTACATCAGAGATCCGTAATGTAATTACCCCAAAACCAAGGGCTCAAAATGTAATGTGTTTTTGATAGGTGTTCGGCTTAGAAAAGAAAACAACAGTAAGGGAAATTAAGATTTCCGCTTTCGTAACAACAAGGTGTTTCTTTCAAAGCACCTCAGGATCGGACGTGATATTTTAAAAAGAGTAAAAAGTCAAAAGGATGTCAGACATCAATATTGACACTTAAGTTTAATTTAAGATTTCTTAGCGGGTTATGGCTATATTAGCCCAGACTATTTATTTCAGACACACAAGACTATTAGACTATATGTATAAAGCTGGAGCGTGATTAGAATGCAGACATTGAAGACATTAAAAACGAGAGATTAGCATGAGTAACACCTTATTCTCCTTATTCTGCCTTAGTGTCTCTTTCTTAATAATTAGTTCCTAAAAAAACTGTGGTAGGTACTGCATAATTAAATTAGCTACCATAAGAAAGGTTTGCTAGTGGAAGTTTTGAGAGTTAAATCTTCTTCAGAGCAAATTCTCTGTTCGGTTAATTTAAAGGGCGCCATGTTCACGCAAAAGACATTGTGCGCTTGTGTTGTTGTTTCGAAATAGTTCCAGCGTTTTGATTG
>BLFO01000231.1:195634-211276 GCA_014634245.1 Montipora cactus
GGGTAGAGCGAGCAGAAATAAAGTGGGGTGTTGGCGACTTGGAAACGTTTGTTGAAAATTCGTGCACAGGGTTGTTTTAAGCTTGTAATAACTTAATTAAAATTTTCAAGTCAAAATAGTGTAGGTAACAAAAAATAATGACAAGATAAAATACAGCAGATCACACAAATTTCACAAGGAATTTTTATTACTTAATCACAAGCCGTTTCTCTGTAAACTTTCTAGAATCCTGGATGTTGGATTGGGATTATTTGGGAAATAAGAAATAGTGAAAATTTGTTGTAGTTTAAAAATTAGAATTGGAAGTTAAAAGTTGGTACTGTATATGGACACCCAAGCAGTCCCCTACCAACTGGGAGTGCTGTTGGTTCTTTGGTTAGAGGGCAACTGTCTGTTGGTGTTTCAAAAAAAAATGTCTTTCATTTAACACGTCCTTTAATCGGTCAATGTAAAACGCAGACTGCAGACCAGGGGTAAAATGCAGACTGAGGTTATAACGTAACTGTTGAAAAAGCCCAAACCCCCTTAGAAATGCTAACCTTATGCCTAATTAGGCCTAAACAATATTTAGGCTTAACTGTTAGCATTTCTAATGGGTTTGGGCTTTTTCAACAGTTAAATTATAACCTCAGTCTGCATTTTACCCCCGGTCTGCAGTCTGCAGTCTGCGTTTTACATTGACCGCTTCCTTAATCCTAAAATGTCATTGAAATTCATGTTTATCTCCGCCTTAATGTAGTTCAGAGTTCTTTACAGCCTAACCTACCGTTTAAAGGGGCATGCTAAATTTGCTGTTTGTAGGTCAAAAATGGGTAAATTTAGCGCACACCTACAATATTTCTGACAGCCACAACCCACATCTCCATCCATGGATGCAAATAACAGAGAATAGCTTCAGTGTCCTTCAGTTATTGGCAACAAAACTGCACCATTATTTTTTGGTCTTGGTTGATGCAAAGACGTATTTTATTGTTTTGAATTTTGACGGAAATAGCGTGACACTGCCCCTTTAAGCAAACTAGAAGGGCTCTTTCACAGATTTCCTTGATTCGATTAAAAAGATGTTGCGTCTGCTCTGAAACTACGATGTAGATGGCAAAAATGGAATGTATTCCACGCAGTGTGATAAATTGTTAATTCTCGATCTTCGCTCAAAGAAACCGACGACAAAAATTTACTACCAATGTAAAGATACGTTTTTCCCTGTGCTCGAAGACTCCGGTTTCATTTTGTTATGGACTTTTTATAATGTATTATCATTATTTTAGAAATATTCACCACAAAAAATAGAAATTGGAGGCTGATAATAATAGTTCCAGTGGAATTTGGAACCACTGGACTTGAAAACGTGCTAAATCATGAGCGCTTTAGTATGACTTCTACACTTAAATTAAACCGTCTGGTAGATGGCAAGTGGCCGGAAATTACATTAAAACGATATTTAGAACTACCCCCCTACTTTGGCTTTAGAACTCTGGACCGCGTGATTCGGATGTCAACTCCCCGTTTGTTATCTTTCATGTATGTATGTTCATCTGGGCAAAGCAGCGTTACCGATATGCCGTATTAAAATTACCTGACGAAAGAACTATTCTTATTTAAATCAACATCTTGCTTGGAAGCCCCATCAAAGAGAGTGACAGGTTAGCTTTTGATGAACCACAAAATTCGTTGAAAAACCAATTTAGTGACTTCATTTTTACTGGCGGCTCTTCGCGATCACTCCTATACGCAAGTTGCCGATGAAGCTAAATTACATCGAATGATTCCACTGATAGGATAGTGATGAAATTGAAAAAGAAAAAATTATATATATGAAAATCATTATTCGATCTCATTTCCCGGGTTACACGTTAACGTTGATCTTTAGTAGAAACCTTGAAGGGAACGAGAACGTGCTCTTTCAAGGCAGATATTTGTCCCATGCATGCACGATGATTCCGGAAAGAAAATCAATGTTCAGGCGTTTCCGAGAAATTGAATGTGCTCGCAGTATGATCTCATTGTTTATGTAACGTAAACGAATGTGCCATTCATACGACCCGTCAAAAGGCACTCGACTGTTCATAAAGAGGATAAGCAAATTCCCGACAGAAAAAAATCATATCGGTTCTGCTGAAACGTGCACTGTAGCGCGAATCTTTAAAAAGGACGTGATGTACAGAGAATGAAATGCTTGAAAAACACACTTATCAAGTGTAAAAATTCTCATTTTTTCCAGGAAAACAAGACTTCCAT
Organism: Montipora cactus; assembly: GCA_014634245.1. Classification (NCBI taxonomy): domain Eukaryota; kingdom Metazoa; phylum Cnidaria; class Anthozoa; order Scleractinia; family Acroporidae; genus Montipora; species Montipora cactus. The sequence goes on from BLFO01000231.1 coordinate 197,873, forward strand.
TTGTTTCGCAAATTGATGACGTTTATTAGTGGCCTTCTTAAGAAGACTTTATCATGATAATTTCGGTATTCACCTGGAAATAACTCGACAACACGCTTTTGCACGCATAAATCTTCGTTGACCAGTCGAGAACGACCCGAGTTTACTAAAGGTATTAATTAACGCTTTGTTGGCGATATTTATGCAAATATCTCGAAAAGTTTTCTCCTGGTAAGTACAAGTGTAAGTGTCTTCTCTCTGTAACAAGTTTCTTTTAGTATTCAACTAAAACAGCCTCATTGTTTTGTAGATCTGACAGGTAAAACATTTTCAACAAGTTCATTGTCATGAAATATGAGCACAGTCGAATGTGACAGGCTCGGAGTGTGTAGTTTTTCAGTGCTGTAGACTTCTTTACTTTGATTGCTATTTCAATCAAAGAAATAAATTCCTTTTTTCCTTTCGGATTCCGAAATCATGGCATCAGTTTAAAGCACTCGCCCTTGCCAAAAACATAGAGGCCTTACTTTCGAGAAATCGCCTGGCTGTTCCTTTTAGCTGAAAATTTCCTTTGTAATTATTTCATAAAGAACCTTGATTTTGATTCATATAGGTAACTAGAAGATAGGGCGATGAAAATGTGCGAGAAGATGAAGTTCTTTGCTTTCGTGATTTAAAATAACCATCCCAGTCTGAGTTATGAATGACGTTATCTCCTCTTCGATCCACGCAAGCTCACTGAAGGCTAAAATTGTCAAAAGGTTTCAAATGGTAGCAACAGTGCGTGAAGTAAAAAAAAAAGAAGGTACTTCAAGCAAACAGTTTTCTACTTGAATTTCGCAAGTGGAATGTTTAAGAAAACAAACTCTGAAAGAAACAGATGTGTTTTGCTTTTCGATGGCTTCTCGGACGGGAATGCACGCACAAAAAATTGAAGGAGTCAAACTTTAAGAGTTCGGATGCTCCACCACTGAGGTATGCTGGGAATTCATGCGACAGTTTTCGCGCTATTTAACTTCTCGGATTGAAATTGTCTTTTTTTAGATCGTTCAATTGTAACGACACATGAAATAAGCCAAGTCGCATTATCTTGGTTTCGCATAAGGAATGCTCTAAAAATTCCCTCATATTAGCATATCCGCGTCAAGTTACGTGACGTCATCGACGCAATGTTGGTGGAAGAACGGCTAGCTCGTTTTGTTCGTCGACCAGCAATTGTACATTACAGCGTTGTTATCAGTGTCTCTATAATCAGGATTGGTTGCAAACCACCTGTCGGACACTTAAATATAATATGACTATTTATTGCCTTCAGGCAGTCTGTATGCTTTTACAGTATGCCAGTCCTTCGGATGAAATTTGTGATTCGCTACAAAAATCACGGTGAGGTACATTCTTTGGCCATCCACTCAAATATTGCGTGAAATCATGCAGGAATCGCCACTCAAAAGAAAGTTTGACTCCAATTTAGCGCAAGTTTCAAACCATCGCTCATTAATCTGAGTCCGCCGTAATTTTGGGGTCTCAGCAAATTTAAACCTAGTTGAGTATTTTATAACATTAAACTCCCCAGACAAGTTGAGCGACAGATTTCTCGTATAAATGTCATTCCTACACAAGCAGGATATTCATTTTAAATTTAGATAGTTATTTCCCAAACAAGGCATCCATCGTGCATGGTCAAATGGTGCTACATGTATATTTCATTCCAACGTGAATGACCAATTTAAATATTTAGCAAATAAATCCCATCCTCTTAATTAATTGCATTATACATTTATGGACACAGAGCGGAAGACTATCGGCCTATTTTCAGACAATGTTCTAGAAGGAGCAATTATAAATGGTCACGTAGTTCTAGTTAGAGCGAGTGTCGAAAGTAATTAGCGGATTGCTTTGGTTTTGCATTAGTTCACTCAGTGATTGGTTCAAAGTTCTCGCGCAACAAAAGGTTAAAATCGCAGTGAAAGCATTCAGTTTACAGATTTTGTAATTAAAATAATGTTTTAACGTTGAAAAAGGCAATTATCATTTAAAAAGTGCCCCTGTGATAAAAAAAAATCAATTCCTTTTTTTCTTCAGATTTTGAAAGTGTGTTTGCTTAACATCTGACTGGCAAAATTTTGAGCTTTGCTTATTACCCAAAGTCCGTTTACTTGGAGTGTAATTTTTGGATTCACGGTTCCGCCATTACTCACGTTCAAAACTGACCTATTGTTCCTCAGAGGGTTGGGTGTAGGGAAAAGTGACGTGCTGCATGTTAATTTTGCGGCGTACACACGTATTGGATTCGTAAACACGTCATTTTCTCGTCGATCCGGGTCTCTCAAGATTTTAACGTTAGTAATGAAGGACACTTAAATATGAAAATTCCAGTTAAAATAAATAGGTGTCTTTTTGAAATCAAGGCTTAAAACCTTGGTCGCTTAGTGTTTAGTTAACATACTGTAACGGACTGTTGTGTGACACAGTGCCCAAATATGGTAGCTCCATATTGGGGCGTGCCATGTGGTCGAGAGAGCAGAGGAGATTGTAAGACGGTGTGGCTCGCGGACGATATTAAAAATGGAAGACTTTTAAAGTGTTCTCCGCGTTCTGTGTTAGCGAACCGAGGGTACGGTAACAATACTTTTTAAATCCAAAGAAAAATAAGAATTGTTTTTTTGGCCACAGGAGCACTTTAAAGGCTTCCGATTTCCGTGCCTTGAGGTCAATTTCAAGCTATGAACCCGGCTATGAACGTCCTGAAACAATGTAGATTCGTCTGTTGGGACAAAACATAAAAGAGAACCCAGAATTCTTTTTAACCAACAAAATTGTTGAAAGTTACACAAAGCTCTCGAAATCCATCCGCACCCCTTCCCAACAACCATCAGCGAGTAAGGAATCCGGACGCCGCCGAGAGCTTCATATGACTTTCAACAATTTTATTGATTTAGAAGATTTCTCTTTTATGTGTATTTCTTATTCTGCACCTGTGATTTAAAAACTCTTAAATGTTAAATATTAGCAGTGTAAGCATTCTTTTGTTTAAAAAAAGATGGTACACTCTTTCTATCCGTCGTTTTCTTGGGGTCGGCACGTGAGAATCAAGTGAAAGAAATGTTTGAAATGAGTCATGTTAATTAAAATCACAGTCTGAGCATTCGGCAAGAAATGTGATTTTTTCGCGGATCAAACTGCCACTGATTTATCTAAAAGAGTTTATTCTAAGAAAACTGTAATTCTCATGTGTCCATGGATGTGTTTCTGGTTTCGTCATAGATAATGCTGTTTCTCGTAGGATTCTGAAATCACATGACATATGACATGACGTAAGTAGGGAGTTGTCCCTGTTTAAGATTCTGATAAAGCACTTTTCATCCAGCTGTATTCATAACCTTCAACAAATACCCGCTTCAGTTCAACTTTTCACTTCTCGGTCATCTGGAATATTTCAAAGTGAATTCTACCACGAGCAGGTCAGTTTATAGTATCAAGGCCAACTTATTATAAGCCTCAAGAAATCTTCTTAAATTCTTGATCACGACAAGGAACACACTTAATGGAAAACTGAATATTGACTGTGCAGAGTGCAACGAGAACATTTAATTGTAACCACTTTGCGACTCCAAGCCAATCCAAAAGTGACAAGGGTGTAACAGAGAACTCAGTGAACAAGAACGAAACTGAAAATAGCTGCGGCGCTTAATAGGAGAACAATGAACATTTGTCCTTGCTGGCTGGCGTTCTCCACAAAATTTGGAATTTGGATTTTTGCTGTTTTGCAGACGAAGGCATACAAAGAAGGTTATTATAAAATGTAAAACTACATGTGTTGGTTGACGAGCTCATGTAAATGTAAATGTAAATGTAAATGTGTCTCGTTGCCAGTTACAGGCGAAAAGACTTTGCTTACCGTTAGCGTTAGAATTGTTCGCGGTAGAGAGATGTACGTACACACGGAAGTCTGAAGATCTTACGGTGCTAAAGACAGAGAAAAGCAAACATCGCGGCTGCTCGGTTTCGTTAACTTTCTTAGGGAAAACTTGTTTCGCTTACACTTAAACAGTCCCGCACTGACTAATGGAATCCTCGTCAAAGTTGCTAGACATGCAACCAAGTCTTAAAAGATTACCGATTCATCTTTTTAGAATTATTTTCTTGCGGCAAACGATTTCTAGTAATCAACTAACCATTTATAATAATTGAAATTACGACGTTTTCCCGTCTGAGAGGAAACAACATTTCACAAGCGGCAGGCCAACGATATAATAGAGGCAAGACGATTCTGTCGTTCCTTTAGAGGCTAGATCTCAACTCTTTCATGAAGTTGCATTGAGAATTTATCACTTGAAGATGTTTAGATGAGATCCTCTACACTTAAATTTACACTATAATTCATCTAATGACAAAGGACACGAGCCTTGCAACCCGGAAATGAAAGCAATTTATTTTGCAAACAAACTCACTCCAGACTGTACGTGACTTCCGGTTTCTCCAACCTTGAAAACAGACAGCCATCTTGAGTCTTGAGCGCCATCACACCGAACGGCTTACAAAAAAGATGCAAAAAGACGTATCCTTGACTTGTTTTATTTTAGTTTTTTCTGTGCTCGTAAAAAGTGTAGTTAACCTAACCGTAAAATGAAAGCTAAAATTTTAAAAGAGTGCTTAGGCCTAATCACTGAAACGAGCCCTTAGGCTTATAATTAATCGGTAAATCAGTGCTATATTGTTCACACGAGACGTAACGTCATACAAATTATTCGCTTTTCTTTCATCCACTACCGAGCCAAACGAGCCATCGCATTGACATAAAGAGCGTATGAGCCTTTGATTATTGATGATCAAAGAGCAAACGAGCCAGCTCGTTTGGTGGATGGTTAAAACTGAGTGGCCCTGTATTAGCTTGTATTCTGTAGTTTAGCCAAAAAGGAAAACGTGAAGTGAAAAAGAACATGTCTCTTTCCAGTCTTCATGTCACAACTGGTTTGTTTGAAAAGAAATGCCAAATAACTTCTGATTACAGCAATGATCTCCTTTCGTCAGACGCCCAACTTTATCATGCATCCGCGAGATCATTGGCTTCTGTAAATCAGCAACTTCTGTGTTTGATGTAGTACATGTATTAAGGTTTTTTGAGAATTTGTGGAGGGCAAGTGAAGAAATTTTCTCCTAATTATATAAGAATTTCTTTTTGAAAGCATGGACGGTACGTACAAAACGCAAAGCGAAATGTCACTCCTCAAAAATTTTTGTTCCGTGGGGATTTGATTAAGTTGGTTCTTGCCCTGTCGACACTCCTTCTTTTTCTTTGGTGACATCACTTTTATTAAAGTCAGACTCTTTTTTATAAGAACCTTATTTTTTATAAGAAAGTTCAGGGTGGGATTAACTGCAATTTTATGCATGATACACAAAGATCAACCGACTCAGTTTGTAGTCAAACTTAGAATCATGCCACAGCTTTTCGAGAGCCAGCAAAAGCTCGAATTAGCCCTCTACAGCGATGATGAGATCTTTCTCTTTTTCAATCCGTTAGCGGTCGGTCGAGGAATAACCTCTCGGAATAACGCCATACACTCTATTTTTTTTTCAAATAAAAACGTACAATTTTGCAGCCAAGGCTGAACGTTCTTATGTATTTTAGCGATGTGAGGCTGAAAACGTTAAGATGTTCCTAATGATTTACAAACTGAGGTGTGTATCATCAGAAACCCATAAGGGTTGAAACGTGTAACGGCCCCTTGTGTTCTGGGAAACAAGCTTCTGAATATTCAATTTGGTAAGTACCATATTTGGAACCACAAGAGCGAGGGATTTCCAAATATGGTACTTAGCACTGAAACATTCAACCAATCAGTTCGCACTGAATATTCGGAAGCTGTGAACGCGCGTTACACGTTTCAACCCTTATGGGTTTCTGGTATCATGCAATAAGAAAATCGTTAATGAACGAAATGATGTATGAAATGAATCATATACTGAACTGCGGATATGAAGTCAAGTAAAGTCATGATCCTCGCAGTTATGGATGCAATTTTAGCAATTGCGCAGAGAAGCCTGAAAAATTCAGGTTTTCAACTGGGTTTGATTTCGTGACCTCGCGATACTCAGTGGTGCCACGCTCGTAACCAACCGAGCTATGAAGCCACTGACGTTGGTAGCTGGTCATTTGAATATTTCAATCCGTTCTTATAAGAAAGGTTCTTATAAAGAAAAACGAATGAAAGCTCTGGACGGCAGAAAAAAACATGACTAAAACTTCTTTGCATCTTTTGTCAAATATTTACTATATTCAAACTTTAGTTTAGATCAACACCAACAGTGGGTGCTTTGCTTGTAGATCGTCTCGTATATTTGCTCAGATATTCAGATACAAAATTGTGCAGTGCACTTTCATTTTTTAACAATAATTTCTTCGGCTGGTCGATTAAAATAAATAAACGAATACAAACGAACAAGAATAAATAGAGCCAAATTCTCTGGGTAAAAAGTTATGTACCGTTGGGCAAAATGAGATCCGCTGACTCAAAGTCAGTCTTCGTGTAAACTCGTAATTCTCTAAACAATTCAAGCTTTTTCTTATTTGTCTAATGAGCTCACTTGGAACATTGCAGCCCAACTTCCGGAGGCCGGGCAGATCTCGTAAAACCTGCCATGCCGAGGAAGAAGACAACTTCCAATTTTAAAAAAATCTTCTAGTGGCAGTTTAAAAAAAGAAGAGAATTATTACGTACTGATAACTTAAATTTCTTACACTGTCAAAACAAATTCTATTTACTTTCTCCTTCTTGGACAACAGACTATTTTGTACCGTGTGCAGTCGACCATATAAAACACTGATGACGTACCTTATTTTAAGAGGTGCTCAATTCTAGCTGAACACTTCTCAGTTTCCGCTTCTCCGCCCCCACAAGATCAATATCAATTTGTAATATAAAGGGAACTTATCATCAAGCTCTCACTTCTCGATTAGACAAGAAACCAGCTAGGAGAAGATCATCAATGAGCTTTTGTCAGGTTAGTTTAGTGTCTATGCTTGTTCGTCGAAATTCGACACAACTTTAAGTTTTCAAATACTACAGTGCAATCAATTCCAAATATTTTGAAGGGTTATCGAGAGAGGCCTAATTTCGGGAAACGAACGCGGTCTTCTTTAATTTCTTGGCCAAACAACGTAAGCTTGATTTCTTATCTTCCTTCCAGCAACGGTAAAAAAATGCAGAAAAGTCGATTAATATGCCAAGGAGTTTCAAGCGCAACTCTTGAATGGAAACAAGATCGCGAACCACGTTTCGCGTCGAAATTCGGCGAACTATTTTTCTTGAAACGAAGGCATACCACCACTGCACCTAAAACGTGAATTTTTCCGCAAATCGGTCTCTTGCTAAAAGTTAAGACAGCAAAATTAAAGACGTGGAAAAGAATTAGGCAAATTGCTTTTTTCGAAAACCATAAGTTAGATGTCTAAGAAATTAGCAACCGTGATTGTAGCTTTCGTAATGGCAAAATTTCTTTGCACCGACATGAAATATTCCGGAAGGTGATTGTTCAAATGAAAGCTACTTATTCTTACGAACGGATGTTTACTATGTTGAAAAAGGTGTTTCTAGCTTTTGCGTTTGTGGGTGAAATCCCATTCAAATGAGTAGGGCTTTCTTTTGGTGCTGTGTTTTTCTGTCAAGTGTTACTTGAACTTTCAAATGGCAAAGCGACCCGGAGAAGAAGAGTTTTCTATGGTGCTGTTATTTCGGTATTCAAGAACTCTGATTCTAACTTTTGAGCCTGTGGATGTAATCCTCAAGAATGATTATAATTTCATGCGAAACCTCAGTAATCAGCATTTTGTTATTCTCTGGATAAAATCTATGGCCGCTTAATTAAAGAACATCTTACTTAGAGCGAGGTTTTACTCCAGAACTTGCCAGAGGATAGTTGCTTGAAGTAGATAAATGCTTTCCCAAATACTGTCCTCGTTTTCATTTGCGCTCTAAATTAAAATCACCTACATAAATTAAAAACCAAAATCAAATTAAAATCACCTACCACGTGTTTCTGACAATTCAGACAAAGGCTACTTGTGGTATTGCTTATTATTCTGAAGTTGCAAAACGTTAAGTGTACAATACGGATCTTTTTCAATTTTATAATCTGTGACACAGAGCCCGGCTCAACCAGCTTTCTTGACTCTGTATTGGTGATAACAATCTTGTCTGAACTTGACATTGCGAAATTTGCAACTTATCTATCCACACACGCCCAGGTGTCATTTCTTCCTTGACATCTCTATAACAAATTTACAAGACCACATCCTTTATGACCCTTGCAAAATCTCGAATGACCTCTCATGCTTTCTAAAAATAAATGGTGCAGAAATAGACATGGCACGAGAATACTGTCTCATCTCAAAAAAGCTTAATTGCTTTTAAACCTGTAAGCACCGTTGATATTTCTTCCCTTAATTAAAATGTACTTGAACAGTTTATGAGTACTGAATTTCACGACGATTCATGTTTATGCGGTGGCTTTTTGTCTTTTGTTCGGAGATAAATTTATCTCCCTGTATCAGCTGCGGATCGCGTATGCTCTTAGCTACTTGGAATTCAAATGTATTGCAACGTGTAGCGGATTTCAAATCAGAGCCGCTGCCTCCACACGACTTAAGCCTCGAAAGATACTTGAAACTGAGCTCCAACATATTTTTCTACCTACCAACACGGAATTGATTAAGATTACCAAAAACGGTTCTTGTAGAGGCCTAGCATTTTACTTAACTACTGAATAAACCGTAAGGATTAATCTTTTACTTACGTGCATGCTTTTATACCTGGATTCATCAAGATTTTTGAAACTTCACGGCTACATGATTGCTGCTTTGAAGAGCAGGGATAGCATAGCCTCCCGGGTTTGATCGTGTCAAGTTGTTGTTGTTTCTTTACTCTGCTCCGAGAGGGTTTTCTCCAGGTTCTCCGATTTTCCCCTCTCCCCAAAAACCAACATTTTTAAAATTCCAATTCCATCAGATGCAGGACTTTCCTGAATATCATGCACTTTCGAATGAGTGGAGCTTCCTGGGTAAATATCATTAATTATTATTACGGCTAACAAATGATCTCTCTCTTTTGCTGACAGGATGGCTCGCCAGATTTTGATCTTTACGACGCTTGCACTTTTATCTGCGAAAGCGATGGCAGAGAGACAACAAACGTTATTCTTTACAAAGACGAGATTTCAACAATGTAACAGCTCATCGTGCGAATGCGTTCCAAGGAACAATATCCAAGCCTTCAGCAAATGTACTCAATCCTGTGGCAATTCTGGTTGCAAATCACTCAAATGTTCTGCAGGATCCTGTTACCAAGAATGCCACAACTGTCAAATGGAGTGCACCAGCGACGTCCATTTTTGTAGACAGCGGTGTCTGTCAGGAGCATGCTCTTTCAGTTGCAAGGCTAGTCAATGCGTGAAACAATGTAACGATGGAGAATGCGAAAGCAGACCCTCGAACAGGACAGAATACAAAAAATATCAGCTGTTATTTCCAAGAGCTTATTTGATAATTCTGGCTGCACTATTTGGTTTGGTAGCCGTTTTATCGCTTGGACTTTTGGTGTATCTTACTCGCGGGTGCGACTGTTGCAAGACGCAAAACGGTTACTTCGAACTGACATCGTACAGCAGTAGCTTGGAGAGCTTGGATGTGGAACCGACTTTTGTGTAGTTCTTCGAGAAAAGTTTAGTGCTACGACACCATTTCCTTCTATGAAAGAATTAATTAACATATCTTACAAAGGCGGTAAACGATTTGATCGATCCGTGCGTGCTAAGTTAACAGGCCGATCAAGATTAATTTCCTTTTTCATAGGTGTTCTTTTAGCGCATGTTTAGATTTTTCTTAAAAAAGAAAACAACGGAGATTAAGAAACAACGAAGTGTTTCTTGCCGACGCACCTCCAGCATGGTATTTAAAAAAAGAGTACAAAAGTCGATAGGATGTCACACAAAATATTGACACTTAAGTTTAATTTAAAGTTTCTCAGCGGCTTATGACTATATCGGCCCAGACTATTTATTTGAGACATACAGGACCATTAATCTGTATGTATAAAGCTGGAGCATGATTAGAATGTAAACATTGAAGAAGTTGAAAAGGAAAGATAAGCTTGAGTAGCACTTTTTTTTCCTCTATGCTTGAGTCTCTGTTAATTAACAAATAAAGTTGTTAGTTCCTTAAGAAAAAACTGTGGTACCGCGTTGATGGGTAGGGAAACGTGAGTTGATGAAGTTAAATTACCTACCGTAAGAAAGATTTGCGACTTGAAGTTTTGAGCGTTAACTCTTTGTCAGAGCAAATTCTTTGTTTCTAAATGACGGTAAACGCCGATGTTCACGCAAAAGACATTGCGCGCTTGTGTGGTTGTTTTGAAATAGTTCCAGCGTTTTGATTGGGTACTCGCCGATGATTTCTGTACGAAATTCAGCGCGGCGCGCAATAAATATATTTTGGGTTAGCATGGGTCTTTCAGTATTATGAAGTACCTTAAGATCACCGCAAAAATAAATTCCCGATTATTACATCTGGTTCTGGTGGTACAATGTGGGCGAAATGTCCCAAAAATACATTGATACGAGTGGTTTCAGAGTAAATTAGAGAAAAAAAACTTACAATACAATACAATACATACTTAATTGACCGCTCCCCATAGGGGCTTCTCAGGGCCAATGAAACACAACGAAATGACGAAACAGAACAACAACAACTGTTAAGAATCGCAACTGGCCGGAGTCAAACCAGTTGGCTATTTACAAGTGCAGCTGGGAAGTTGAACCATGGACTACCGGGATCAAATTCAACGAGTGGTCAGAGCGGGTCTTGAACCTGGGATCTCCACATCTCAGGCCAGCGCCCTAACCACACCTGTTAAGAATCCCAACTGGCCGGAGTCAAATATATACATTACCAAGTTAATTAATTATTCTCTTTAATTAACTTGTAATGTATATAACAATCCTTTGTAATTAGTCTAAGTGTGAGTTAATAAATATTGTTGTTGTTGTTGTTGTCAAACCAGTGGGCTATTTACAAGTGCAGCTGGGAAGTTGAACCAGGGAACAAATTCAACGAGTGGTCAGAGCGGGTCTCGAACCCGGGATCTCCGGACCTCAAGGCCAGCGCCCTTACCACTGGGCCACACTGCCTCCACAATCACACTTCTATGCTCACGCTTCACACTTCTATGCTCACGTCGTTGTCAAAACCTCGAATTTGGTGATTTCACTTCGTTCTCATGCAGAGTACAGCAAGAACGTGTGATAAAATGCGTGCCGCACGAGCAGCACGATTATTTCTCCTCTTTTAAGCTTGGTTTACACCGTGACATAAGCCGATAAGCAAAAGCTGTGTAAACCGGAAGTGACATAAGCATAAGAAAAAGGAATCGTTTCCATTTTCATATGCTTATGCTTATGTCACGTTTATAACTGTGTAAACCGGGTGCTACATTAACATAAGCATAAGACCGAGGTGTCAGCTGTTTTTATGCCAACGGATATTCAAGTTAATAGTGCCTAAGACGACGTCTGAAGGTACTTTTTTCTTTTACGAGAAACTTGCTGGGGCGGTTTTCGCAATTATCCCTTCCTTTGTGACAAATCGCCAGGAAAAAAATTCTCAGTCCGCTGGTTGCAGTTCCAGAATCTCCTTCTTCTTTCCTCTTTCGGAAAACATCCCTAAAAAAATACCGGACAGGAGGACCTCTTCAGTCTGTTTTCTCGTTCTCTTTCTTGTGGCCGTCGGCTTCTTCTATAAAGCAGAAGAAGTAACGATAGGAGGAGAATTTCTTCTTCGTCCGTCATTTTGAAAACGTTGCTCGTTCCATTCGCCAGTTCTCCAGCGAGTTTTTCCTGGAGCTAACTGCGCTTGCGTATGTCACTTCTCTTATGCTTACGAAACATGTGTGAACTTCGCTATGCTTATGCCTATGTCGCAGTGTAAACCAGGCTTTAACTAATCATATCATTGTTTTATGGCGTTCTCGTTGCCGTCGCCGTTGAAAAAGGGAAAAAAAACTTGGCCGTATCGTGTTCCTTTGCTCGGTCCATAATTATTTGGTTGCAGACCAATCAGAAGCGTTGTGGTCACTAGGCCAAATCTGATTGGCCACAATTTGGCGGGACCCGTATTTTGTCTCACCAAACTGATGAGACAAGGCGAAATGGGAGACGTTTGATGCTGTCTTTTTGCAGCATATTTCAGACGAATAATAAACTGTACAAGGATCAAAAGGCCTGGAGCTGCTTTTGTAAACTGTAATCCATAGATACACTGTTTAGATAGTTTACACAGTATACAAGAGCAGCTCAAGGCCGTAATCAAACAGTTTATTTGTTATTCAGCCAAATCGGAATAATCGACATGCAAAAAAACATGGTAGTTTTCAACGTGCGCTAACATAATATATATTCATGACCTTCAACAATTAAATTCATGAATGCTATTGAATCAAAACTAATTTATCAAAACTCGCTTTTGAACTGTATGAACAAAAATGAGCGCAGAAAGAGTAAATTTGAACAGCGTATGTTTTGAAACCAGGAACACTTGATCATTTAAAAATGGACTTGATGAAGTCCATGATTTTAAGCCGTCCAATTATATTTTTTGCGGACTCTTCACATACTTTATTAAAATTACTCATTTTCATATACAGGAATTCTACACTTCACAGAAGCTCGTTTTGCATGGTTTTAATTTTATCACTTAGGAAAGATAGCGAAAAACATGGCGTTTATCATGACAGATGTTAGATCAATTTTTATGGTATGGTGAAAGCATGTAGGGGTGATCACGTTTTTCTTTTTGAAATCATGGTCAAGAGAGAATGATAGTTTAATACCTCACCTTATATCTGAGGTATGGATGTTATACCAAAGGCTCTGGGGTATGGATGTTATACCAAAATCTCTGAGGTATGGATGTTATACCAAAGGCTCTGAGGTATGGATATTATACCAAATGCTCTGAGGTATGGATGTTATACCAAGGACTCTCTGACGCATGGATGTTATACCAAATGCTCTGAGGTATGGATGTTATACCAAGGGCTCTGAGGTATGGATATTATACCAAATGCTCTGAGGTATGGATGTTATACCAAGGGCTCTGAGGATGTTCAGCCTACTGCTTCATCTCATTTTTGAGGAGCTCAGATCAAATAAGCCTTCTGTTTTTTTCATGAGCTTCCTCGCCACTACGTCTTTAAAAACAGATTGTACTATTGTCGTTGACAATACTGAAAAATTGTGGCAAAAATAAACTGAAAGTACACCTATGTATCCTTCATTGGTGAGAGTATTAAATACCATGGCATTAAGTGATTTGATGGAAGCGAGCAGAGCAAGGAAATGGAGGAGGGAATGGAAAAGGGATGGCGCAGTGGT
>BLFO01000231.1:233218-248053 GCA_014634245.1 Montipora cactus
CAACTAATCCTCCGGGAATAGACCATTTTACAGTTGTGTGCTTAGTTACCTGGCCTTCGAATGAAAGTGAGGTTGGAGTTGACCTTGCTTTGATAGAAACCCCACTGCTTTTCTTATGTTAATGATATTGTTCTCATGCTAATAAGTAGGAATTTACATAAGACTAGCTGCGAGGTTTCTATCAAAGAAAGGTCAACTCCAGCCTCACTTTCATTCAAAGGCCAGGTAACTAAGCACACAATTGTAAAATAGTCTATTGAGCTATTTTATCATGCAAATGTTTTCTTGCGTTTCGGTAGAAAAACAAGGTCACTGATCACGTGAGTGGAAACACTCTATATTTCGTACCCACAAGATGACAAAGATCATCACATTACTCCATCTGCACTTGTTGGATATTCAACAAGATTATTCATACTCCGCGCTGCGCGCCTTGTTGGCTATATACCATTTCATACCCAATGCTCATAGAATAAGGGAATCATTCTTTACATTTTGTTTCATTGACATTGACATAAGAGCTTGCTTGACAAAGAGCATCATGCTATTTAAACATTGACTTCAAAAAGGTAAAAGAACTTGTTGTTAAACTTAGTTAAATCTCTATTTTTAAAGTGCCACTGTGGCCAAAAAATCAATTCTCATTTTTCTTTGGATTTCAAAACTATGTTAGCTAAACACTAAGTGACCAAAGTTTTAAGCCTTGATTTAAAAAAGACTCCTGTTTATTTTAACTGAAATTAAAAATTGCTTGTCCCCCCAAATTTTGCATAAGCATTGTTTCCAGTTTCTCTTGGGACTTACAATGGCCTATAGATGGAGGCTGGTTATGAAACTCGACAAGTTTCTTTGTTTCATGTTTTTGTTCGCTTTTTTCCCTTGACCCTGCACAAAACCCGACAAAAACACACTTTTTTCGGCAAGATTCGAAATTAACTTGCGAACCAAAAACAAAAAATTGTGCAGGGTCACGGTCGGTTCAACTTCTAACTGCGACTGTATTGTTCCTGCTTTTGAAATTCCCAGGGTTTCATAACCAGTCCCTATATTAACTATGATTAAATCAAACGTTTTCGGGCGTTTTCATTCTCGCATACGCCGTCGTTTCGTCTAAAGCTCCTTTTCAACATACCTTCCGTACAGAGACCCAAGGCTTCATAAGTCAGCAGTTCATTAACAGAAAAGCAATCGTGCAATTCAATAACTTGAACGTCTTTGGGTGACAAACCTGTATGTACAAGGTACAGAATTTTTGCAGTACCTGATAACTGACGAGATGAAATGGGGTCGTCGTATTCAGTGTATCTGGCTGGGAAGGATTCCAACTATTTTTTTTTCTTTCCAGGTACATTACTATTCTATAAGGGACTCACTCCCTGTTGATTGACAAGCTCATGCAAAATTACATCAAAGAATAGGCCCGCTTCGTATCCTCATTGCTATAGTTGCAATGAAACTAGGGTTTTCAATAAGAATGCAAGTGGGTTGTGAAATTTAAGGGTTATGCAGTGAAGGGACATCAAGCACTGAAGGCGCACACTTCTAGAGGGATCCGAGGGAATTCTCCTTCGGGAAATTTTTCAGTGAAATCTGGACCTTGTAGAACGCATTTCCTGCATTTAGGAGCAAGATAGATCCTATTGGTTTTTCATGCACAAATCTTGCCGATCCAAATGTTTGCATTTTGGGGCACATGATTCCTTTGTTATTTGTAAAAGCCGGGGTAATTTCCTAATCAAACAAGACGACAAATTCAAGTGAAATATCCGGCGAGTTTTGGCAGCCACCGCGGCCCTCATTAAAAGCCTTGTGGAAGAGGCATTTAATGAAAGCCAGTGATTTTAAAATTTGAAATCTGAAAAGATTTCCCAACATAAGCGTCTTTCTACCTTTCTTTAAGCATAACTGTACTACTTTAAAGTGACCAATTCTCAAGGCGGATCATAGAGTGCAAGTGATCATACATTGTACATAAGTACGAAAACATGAATATTAAGCAGTGCTGTGGTCTATCCCGCTAATTTAAGCAGCTAAAAGAGACCTTTCAAACGCATAAATTCAACCAGGATTTTCTAAGCACTGCTGTCCAAAATCTCCGGCAAGTTTTCTTAATGAGCCGACCTACAATCCTGTAGCTATCTCTTAGTAACAGTGATTTTAAAAGATTCTCGCAAAGTCGGATCACACGCACCAGTCTTATGATACAACCTCTTAGCCGCCGCCTTCGTCATGTCATAACCAACCTGTAAACATACAAAAGATGCACTGTAATTTAAAATCATCATATACCTCTATTTACCCTTGGAATTTGGAGCACCTTGGTGTAGCCACTAGTATCTCCGAGCGTTTACCCTCCCGACCATGATATACAACTGAAGACAGTCCACAACAACGGGAACCCCATAACCTGCGCTTTGCGAATAGTGTGTGGGTCTTTCTACGTCCCACAATGCTATTAACATTAAAGGGTTGTAAGACGAGGTCTATGGTTCATTATCCTTATTCAAAGAACACTAGAGAGTCTAACCATTTGCAGATGTCATTACAAAGGCAGCACTTTCCCCTCAGTTAGCTCAAGACCCTGAATGTTAGTCCAGACAAAATTTTGATCTCGCGATCTCCCTTGCACAGTAGTCTGATGCTCCACCACTCAGACAGGCAACCGGTCCACGGTCAAAAATCGACGTTGCATATACTATACTCACCAACTTTATTGAGCTGTTTTCTTTGAAGGTGCTGCTGAAGTCTGTAGCCATTTCCATTCCAACGATCTCAACAGCTTTACTTTCCAGGCCATGCCTTTTGACAAACTCTTCACTTGCCAGAACGGCTGCAGCACTTCCGTCAGATGTGGGGCTGAAAATTCACAGCAAAAAGTGATCGTTTGACATTTTGAAAATTGGGTAAATTTTCTACTTTGCAGTCATCCAACTTTCTCCATAATTCTGACGATTTTGAGACACACTTTAAACAATCGCTACGCGCCTCGTTGGCTATTTACCACCTCATATCCAACGCGCGCTCGTAGACTAATTGTTAATTATTAAAAACTAGATAACTGGATAATACAATTGTAGCGTTTTGATTGGCTTAGCCATCATGGTATATAAGCTATACTACCATGCGCTAAGTAACTGCACGCATCAATTTTCTTGTATTTTCAAAATAAAGTAGTAAAGTTTTATCCATTATTTGTAAGCGTTTTTAAACTATTATTCCACTCGCGGTTGTTGGATATGAGATAATGATAGCCAACTCGGCTATACGCGCTTTGTTGGCTATCTATCATCTCACATCCAACGCGCTCTTGTGGGATAATTGTTAAATATTCCAGCACCTTCAGAGTTTTGGTAATTTCTGGTCTTCTTTCGCTCTTCCGACAATTTGGAAGTCCCCATATTTTGGAATTCTTTTTGAGAAATAACATTCAAAAATACTTTTGATCTGTCATCATGTTCCAGTAAAATTAATTTCGTTGGCAAGTTGTTCCGTTCATACTCTTGTTATTGATACCTTCACAAGGCTAAAAACTACAAAATAATTGCTAAACCTGAATGATTTCCACTTCTTACCATCAGCAGGTTAATGGAACCGTCTGAAATTGTCCACGGTTTTACACTCAAGTTATTCCCAAAGAGAACAACTACACTGTAAGCAATAATTAGCATCTGATATTGTGACTGTTTTACCCACCAACACTGTAGTTTGGTCAAAGGTTGAAACACCATGGGTGAATCTTTTATCTCCTCCAAAGTGTACTTCGTTTGGAACTGAGATAAGCTAAAAAAATAGAATTGTTTACGCATATTTTAGAAATCAGGCCAATTAACCCTTTAAATCACGAGAGTGACAATTAATATGGATTTTATTCTGTCTAATGCCAGATCCTACACTCAGTTCGAAAAGAGAAGGGCACGGACTAACCCGGTGTTGTGGTTTTGCAGCCTGAACCTCTCCCCAATTAGCACCATAAGGTACAAGAAAGCCTAGATATGTTAATAAATATTGTGATTGATTAATGAAAATTAACTCTTATGAGAACGATTTTCAAATTGGAATAGGTTTTAAAGAAAATGGCCGCCGAAAACTATGCATTTGCCGTCTTCCTGTCTCACTGGTTCCACAAAAAATCAACGAAAGCTCTTTAGATACCGAACTCATTTTTTTTTTTTTTACTCTCAAAACATTAAATTGAATGCACTCAAAAATACATCGTTAAACATTAGATTATAATATTATTCTATGACATGTACTTCTTTTTCCCCAGAACAAAATAATCATTACTATTATTGAACAATTAATGCAACAAGAAAACCCCATTTTACTCACGGGTTTTCTACTGAGTGAAGATGATTCTTGTGTGCAATTTTGGCAAAATGTTCTGGTCTGGTTCCTGGTTCAAGAGAAAATAAGAAAGATTGCTCAGAGAATAGACCGTATTCGTAAATGGCGACCAAGAAATTATTCTTTTTCTTTGTGCTCATCCTCCTCACTAGCCTCACTTTGAAGCAAAAATCGTTTTGAATTTAGTGAGGATGATTAGTAAAAAGACAAAAGAATAACTACTTAGCTGCCATTTACATTGTATGAATATGGTCCATGTCTTCCTTCACGTCCAGGGCTGGTGGCGAGCACAACATACAATACAGCATGCCCTTAAGCATTTCGCCATCCAGCAGCTGACATGGCTGATCGAGCCAGCGCAAGCACCTTAAGTAGTGTGAGCAACGAACACATGCTAAGTATTCCAGCCGTTGCCAGGACATTCTTGTTCGGTCCACAGTTCTCCCAGGTGATGCCCAGAATCCATGTGGGTGCAGCCCAGGTAGAAGGCACTGAGTCTGCATTCTTAGTAAGAGTCTGGGTCCATGCTTTGCTACCACAGAGCAAGGTGCAGAGCATGCAGGCTTCATACACCTTCACCTTGATGTCATCTCAAGAAGACCAACATCATGGGCCAAGACACCAGCAGCATCCGAAGCATCATCATCGGTGACCTTACCCTCGAGGCGGTAGAGGGCTTCACCTGCATTGGTTCCGTCATCTTCAGCAACCTCTCCCTGGACCACAAGCTGAACACCCAGATATGCAATTGAAAGCACCTACAGCAGTAGCCAACCCAGCAAAAAGGGTCTGGGACAACTACATGCTGGCCATGCATCTAATTACGTGCACTTCTCGACGCACAGTAGAGCGATTTTCAATTGAGTGTCAAAAGTAACTAGCGAATTGCTTTGCTTTTGCATTACTTCACCCAATGATTGGTTTAAAGTTCTCACGCCACTTTTTCAACCAATCAGAAGTGAAGCCAAAACAATCGTGGCTCGCGCGTGCAGATTTTCCCGCGCTTTGTGTCGGCTTCGTGTAATTACCTCGAGTTTTGATTGGTTTACTGAATTGTCTGCGTCCTTTTTGATTGGCCAAAGTAATTACTTTGGTTTTGGTTTTACGACACTCATTGGAAAACCGCTCTATTATGTGTGCTGAGTACTTGCACATGGTAATTAACTAAACCATTATTTCTCACCGTATTTCTTCATGTGTTCTCTGCCAGCATTTCCAAACAACTGAGGAGTTATTGGTGCAGCAACCACTCCATCTTTATTTACCATGACTTCAAAATGTTTGTCCATCGGTTGGGTGCGATCCTCATACTTATAAAAATAATTCCCCAGCAAACGTTTAACAAATTTTAACCAGTAATCTATCAATATTCTTAGAATGTTGCTACAGGTCTGATGCAAATTCATGTAATACTTTAATGATACAATAATTATGGGATGTGGATGCATGACTGGGAGAGCGGGGTGACGTTTCTTCTTCAAGCCTTCTGCATGTAGTGGTCTTGAAGCTGCAGGCAATGAGTATAGTTAAAAGTAAAGTTTGATGAATGAAGTTTAAAGTTGTTCTTGCCATTCTCTTCTTTTCTATTGTCTGTCATTAGCTAAGAGATATTATCCACTAGGCTACTCTGAAATTCTGAAATCTGAGCTCTAAAAAATAAAGTTGAGAGTTGTAATTGTATGTACATTTGATGATTGCATTCATTGTTGCAAATAATACGTTTGAAAGTGGGGGGTAGCTAGCTTTTTGGTATGGAAGACTGAGGGGAGTGGGAACAGGTCAAGGAGAAAACAACACAGCAGAAAAAAGTGGAGATGCTCTCTGTCCCGGGAAATTCAAGTGGAAACAAACACAAAAAGTTTTTAAAAAGCGGAATTTAATTTTTTCATCGAATTAGTACAACAAATTATATTATTATTCAACATATTGTGACAAATGTCCAAATATGGTCATAGCGTTCTCAATATTCGTCGTGCGCACTCGACGTATATCCTGCGATATACGTAATTTTGTGTGTCGCGGAGAAAAATGGTAGTTTTTCCAGTTTTTTTTTTCCAACAAACATAGAAAATTGTGCTTTGTCATCAATGTGTTGAATAATAAAACAATTATCCTGCACAACCTTGTAAAATATCGCCTGATTTTAGCCAACTTGGCCTACGGCCTCGTCGGCTAAGTATCAGGCGATATTCCGCGCAATTTGTTAGTTTGTTTGTTATATATTTGTTCGAGGAGGTTGAAGTATTGGCAGCTATACACCTAATGTGGACTTGCTATACCCAGCCATACACACGAAGGACAGCCACAACACCGGGAACTTCATCCCCTACTCTTTTCGAATAGTGTGCGCGTTCATTAACTTATGAACATCAAAAATATTTCTGAGATGGGGCCTACGGTTTATAGTCCTTATCTGAGAAGACTTGAAAGTCTTAACCACTTTCTCCTCAGTTATTTAAAGACCCTGACTGTTGGTCCATCCGGAGTCGAACTCACGACCTCCCGCGTGACAGCACGGTGCTCAACCAACTGAGCCACCGGTGTGCCATCGGTGCGCGCAGGATAATTGTTAAATTGACCAAAAGCAAAAATGGCTGCCAACAAATTATTCTTTTGTCTTTGTGTTAATTAGCATAACTAGCCTCGTTTTACAGCCCAAATTCTTTCAATTTTACGCGTGTGAACGAGGCTAGTTAGGCTAATTAACACAAAGACAAAAGAATAATTTGCTGGCGGCCATTTTTGCATTCGGTCGATAGCGAGCAGAATTTACTTTTACATGTTAAAAGTTATCGTTCAAAGTTCGCTGATGGAAGATTCCGAACATTCACCAAGCGGAGAAGCATCCGATCGCTCAAAGAAACGATGCCAGATAATAAACAACTTACTAACCTGAGCTCTTGGTCGTACTGCCACGACCTCGACCCATTAGGGAGTTTAAGCACACGACATTTTTGAGCCGCGGATGGCAACCGTAAGTGAACATTTTGCATGCCAGGACAGCATTGTCTCCCAGATTTTTAACCTAATCATCTCCAATGGAGGAAAGATACTTAGCAATATGAAGGTGGTAGTGACAAGACAAGTTAAAAGGAAAAACAGCTCACTTCCGGTTGCTATCTACGGCTCAAAAACGTCGCGGGCTTTAACTCCCTAATATTCCCCAGTACCGCCCTCGTGCTCACTTTAATAGTAAGAGGTTAACATTGTATATACACTTGGTTCTTGTACAGTAGAGAACTGTTTTGACTAGTTTAGGCACTGATGTTGCCCCGTGCATCTCACATACGAATGTGTCACACGCGCACGCTTGTTTACAATATTATTCATTTGCTAAAAATGTAGTGCAAAAAAGAGATGTTTTGGGGTGAAGTATGTTTTTTTGTGAAGTATTTGTACTTGTTGTACTCTGGTATTTTGACTAGCAAAATAGTCAACCCAACTCGCTCAAATACTCAGCAGTACTACACGCCAAACATATCATAAGATACATTGTATATGTATCAACAAGGTGCGCAACAGCCCCTCTCTCTAGGGGTTCCTGGCATGGGGAATGCCCTTTTTAAAAGAACACTCCCAATGTCCTTTGTTTGTGTTTATTATTATTATTATTATTATTATTATTATTATTATTATTATTATTGTATCTCTACCTTTGAAGCCAGAGATCCTTTCTCCATTTTCTCAAAGCCCAATGCTAACACACAATTTGAAATGCCTGTCAAGTGAAAAAAAATTAACAAATTGAAAGTGGTTCAGCGTTGTCTGTACTCTTATCGACAACGATATTCGCCATCACAGTGGTCAAATTGTTATGGACTCAAAAATTAGCATTCCAAAATAAGCGTTCCTGATTGGCTACTGCATTACGTGACAAATTGACGCGAGCATGACGCGAGCAGCCTTGTCTAGACTCTTATCAACGACGGCAAATTAGCCAATCAGATTCTGAGATTACAAGCAATTGTGGTAAAACAAGAAATACTCCATGTACAACCCAGCCCTAACTCTTTTGCTTAATACACATAGTTCTTCAATAATGATTTTAATTTGCCGTTTAATGTACTTTCTAGAATAATACAAAACATACAGTAGCCACTTAATGTATTATAATTATAATGGACGTTCTACATAATTATACAGTGAATGTTCTAATACCTCCTTCAACCATCTGTTTGGCAAGATACAATGCACTGGATCCCGTTGCACAAGCATTGTTAACCTGGAAAAGCAAAGAGCTCAAGATAAGATTTAATCTCACATGATTACAAACTTGATAGTGCATGACATAATTAAGTCACTTGTAACAGACCAATTTCTTAAAATGTGTAAGTGAAAATAAACAATGATGTCAATGCCAACAAACAGCCAACAGCCGACCAACAGCTCTTAAACTGATAGCTTTACATGTAGTTCTCCATAACACATTGAAAAAGAGAAAGTTTCAGAGACAAGCATTTCTATCAAATATGACTCATGTGTTCCATCCAATGTTGCCTGTAATGTGTATTTTGCCTTCTTATTAGTACCCAATCTCTCAGTCGACATGATACAGTGTTAACTGTAGTGTTGTAGTGTCATTCGTTCTAAAGAGTGTCTTCGAAGTGTTGAAACTGTTTTGAGCCACCTTAATAATAGTTGATTGGGGGATATTATTACCGTTACGGTATTGTTTTAACAAATTTTTGTAGGGTCAGTGTGGAAGGAACCCTAGGCTCAAAAAGGACTGTGCTTTAAAGTCACTTAAAGTTGAACCATTAACAGGTGATGCCCCAACTGCAATAATGAACATTTACTATTCGTTATACTATTCCTGAGAACTGATGTTCAGTTAAATTTCATTTTCAAGCAATTTCATACATGTAGTATCATTTGTTTGACTCACATTGTAAATTGGAATTCCAGTTAAGCCAAGTTGATACAGAGCTCTCTGTCCACAAGTTGAGTCACCTATTTCCAAAGAGAGAAAATTTAGATAACAATAATATCAATTCTATTTGATCAACCCCTCAGAGAAGATTACAGTCAAGGTGTACATGTATACTGGTTGAGTTCTTTTGGCTTAATATAATACAATAACTTTAGTTAGAGTGGGAGATGCAATACACCTTCTGAAGTACGTGTACAGCCCTCTAGCTACATGTATACTGCAGAGGACACTGAGTACAGCCAACTGTCAGCCAACCCATCACCTGTGAGTGCTGTGTAGCAAATAAAACTGTGAATTCACAGTTTCATCAATGGGATGGATCCAGAGCAAGGTATACGTGGACAGGTACCAAAAAGAAATTAGTCTTCCTCAGAGGAAGGGCCTGACCATCAAACCAGAAGTAAACCCCACCCACACTTAAGTATTAAGAAGTAAGTAAAGTCTGTTTGCGAGCCAAGTGGCCCATCAGAGCCGGAGCTTATCTCGGTTTCTGTGGCATGAAGCGACTAGGAGCATTTTTTCTCCCCCCTGGATGAGATGCCAGTCCATCGCAGGGTTACCCCCAGCATTTCGCCAGTACCCATTTATACATGTACACCTGCAATCGGCGTCAAAATTGTTGAGACACTCTTATCCTTTAGTCGATTTCAAGGTCGGTGCTCAAATGGCCCCCTCCCCCGCACCCCCGGGACAATGTTGTGTTTTTCTGTTTTCTACGAGCCTTGTCGACAGCGGTACAACATTGATTAGGGTGGGGGAGGGAGGGGTATCCCGGAAACATACTTTTTGGACAAGTTTTCTTTGCAAACAATGAATGTGACATTGCCAGTGTGCTCTGTTGGCAACTGTCTCAACTAATTTTGTCGCCGATTGTCTGTTTCAGAAAACTTCCTTTATACCCTTTATACGGGCACCTATAGTCCAGTCTGTTTGTCAATATGACCACATGAGTGAAAGACTTTTTACAGGTCTAAAAAAGTGCAGATAGTTTAGATTAGTCTTGTTTTCGAGTGTGAAAATGCGATGTCCTGTGCGAAGCGAAGATTGTGACGTAAATGCAAAGGACCTGTTCACTTTTGCCTTCTTTCATACGCTATTTGTCAGTAGCGTTAAAGTATGGATTTGTTAAAGGGTTATGCCTCTAACTCCAATTCATCAGAAGAAGCGGATTTTGTTGGTCGAAGTGGTGTCGCAGATGAACACAAAACAGACATGGTGGCTGTTACAGCCGGGGAACACATTTACTTTCCACGCTCAAATTGCTACGTCGGTGCAAAAAAGACTTTCCAACTTGTCACAGATGTTTTGCAGAGCTGGTTTTGGTGGGAAATGAATGTTTTTGGGAGTAAAAAAACAATATTTTCTCATTTACCACGAGTGACCACGAGTAACCACGAGTAACCACAAGATTATTATAAAAAGATAATGTAATTATTCTACTTGTTAATTGTGGTTACTCGAGGTTACCCGTGGCCACTTGGAGTTCCTAAAATCAGAGTACAGCACTGTTTGCTGTTCTTTTTTTGTCCCAGGAGTTACAAACTGTCTTTGCTATTTACATTTCCCTCTTTTTTATGGGTCATATCGATCCCTTGTAACAAGTTTAAATGGAATTATGTATGGTGAATTTCAAAAGGGAATGCTAAATGTCACGCAATCTTCCGAAAGTATCACTTTATTTCAAGATATATCAAATCCAAAACACTGCACAAATCGTCTTGAAATTGTCATTATTTAGTACGATGTCCTTTCTCTCAATAATAAGCGTTTGTTGCATGAACTTAACTTCGCTGGACGTTCGACATCCACATTTTGGCCGTTGTAATTGACGTTCTCGGTAGTGATTACTTGCGTTAAAATTTCTCTTTTTTTAGAATGCGGTACATCGAAGCCTGTGATGGTCGGTGTGCAAATGGCCCCCTCCCCCGCACCCCCGGAACAATGTTGTGTTTTTCTGTTTTCTACGAGCCTTGTCGACAGCGGCACAACATTGATTAGGGTGGGGGAGGGAGGGGTATCCCGGAAACATACTTTTTGGACAAGTTTTCTTTGCAAACAATGAATGTGTCGTTGCCAGTGTGCTCTGTTGGCAACTGCCTCAACTAATTTTGTCGCCGATTGTGGGTGGAGAGAGGCAGTGTGGGAGTAAAGTGTCTTGCCCCCAAGAACACAACACAATGTCCCTGGCCAGGACCCGAACCCGGACCACTCGATCCGAATTCGAGCACACTAACCAGGAGGCCACAGCGCCTCCCACTAGTATTAAGAAGACACACTGAAAACATGTATTGGTGGGTTATAATGCAAAAAAATCCTTTCAACTCTTTTCAATATCATAGGTATGTGTAGAGTAGGCCAGTAGCTTGGCAAGTCCCAGGAATCCTGACTACAAACAGCACAGCTAGAACTTACCATAGCAATAACCTACAACAGCCTGATCTATACTGCTATAGTCCAACCCAGAGTCTTGGAGAGCTTTCATTCCTTAAAAAGACAACCAAGAAATCATTTTCTTTACCAAAATTTAATATATTTTAAATTAGTAGAACTTCCCTAGCATGGTATTATTGAAGAAAACTTCAATAAGATTGGCTTGTGAAGTCACTTAGTTTCGAATGACAAATACTTAACAAAAACCTGGTGTTTTGGAGTTACAGTAATAACATAATTCAGGGCTCGAAATTAGCAAAAAATCCAGTCGCAATTTTGCGACAAGATACGAAAATTTAGTCTCAATTTCGCAAATTTTAGTCGCAAAATAGCCACGCTGCATTGTGTTGTCAGCGGTTTAGCAAAAAAATATGAGCCCGCAATATTTGTGTGTAAAGAAACCGCTGAAAATGGCGAATGATCGAAGGAATGGAGCTGTGCACGTAACATTGCAGCTATATTACTCTACAATTACGCTATCTGAGAAAATTCACAGCGAGAAACAAAACAATTTTGTCATTTATTTACTTATTTATTTATTTATTTATTTATTTTGGCAAAAGTAGCAGCAAAAGTGGCAACTGCTAACCCTTTTGTTTCGAAAGAGCGAAGGTGACAACAAGTCGCAAATTTGCGACTTCTCCAGATGTTTTAGTCGCAAAGGGAAAAATTAAGTCGCAAATGCGACTGTATTGGCCGCAATTTCGAGCCCTATAATTTAATATTGTTTTTTAAATCAACAAGAGGCTTCTTTAAGCATTTTACTCGGAATCTAAAAACAATATTATAATCGTCATCATGATCGTTAAAAAACCAGGCTTTGGTTGTTCTAAAGGTGGATAACGCTATCCATCGGATAAATCGCTATCCAGCAGGGGCCGGTTGCTCGAAGCCTGCTTAGCGCTAACCGTTGGTTAAGAGATATCAAAACCTATAGGTTTCCATGGTATTTAACGCTGGTTAACACTAACCATGCTTCGAGTAACCCGGGCCAGATAAGCGCTAGCAAAACCAATTGAGTTATCCAGTAGATAGTGATTTATCCAGTGGATAGTGCTATCCATCCTTTGAACAACCAGGTATCAACAGTTTATTCCAGTAATCCACATAATTATGTACCAATTTGTCCAGGTAATTGCCAATTGAAAGTAACATACATTTTCAAGTTGAACAGATGATTCTGGATCTTACAAAGCCTCCAAAAGGTGTTGCATCAATAACTCCCTTTTAACGCTAGGCCTCATAAACTTGAATGAGGCACCTTTTTGTCAATAGTAAATGCTCAATTTACAAGGTATGCAGCTTATGGACAAACTTCCTAAAATATTCTGAAGTATTTTACTAACTAAACAGATCAAAGTAATTTAATGTTTTCAGCTAGACAACACTGAACTTCTAAAATTGCGTCCATAACTGTGACGATGATAGCTTTACTTGATTTCATATCCACAGTTCGGTATATGATTCATTTCATAGATCATTTTGTTCATTGATTCACTCCTCACAGGAAAATTAGAACCCTCAAATGACCAGCTCCCAATGTCAAGTGGCTTCAAAGCTCAGTTGGTTAGAGCATCGCACCAGTATCACGAGGTCATGGACCGGATCTTGTTTGGAAATAGTTGGTGTTTCATATGGTACCATAACTGTGCTGTTACGTGATGGATTGTGTGGTGCCAATCCTTCTAAATAGAGACAGTGTCTCTTCAAAGTGTTGAAACTGCTTTGAGCTACCTCAAGAACTTATCTCCGCTTTCATTAGCATGAAGCGTTACTAGGAGTATTTCTACTCCCCCCTGGATGGGATGCTAGTCCATCGCAGGGTTACCCCCAGCATTTCGCCGGTACCCATTTATACACCTGGGTGGAGAGAGGCACTGTGAGAGTTAAGTGTCTCGCCTAAGAACACAACACAATGTCCCCAGCCAGGACCCGCACCCGGACCACTTGATCCGGAGTCAAGCACTCTTAACTATGAGGCCACCGCGCCTCCCAAAAACATTTGGAATGCGTCACAAATTTGCGTGTCATCCTTGCGCAGGGGCCATGCTAATCTTCTCTGTATCGTTCCAATTTTAGTATATGTGCTGCCGAAGCGGTTGGTTGCATAGATCTTTGATATGCCTTAATGTAACTGCATGATGTAGTAAGCGAGGTGTTACTGCTGATGTTTATGCCTTAATGTGACTGCCAGATGCAGTTATGAGTCACATGTAGCTATCTGAAACTTGACTATTGTGACCATGTGATGCAGTTCTAGTCAATTATACCAACAATCATTTCACCCCTGAGCACTCCCCACAGAGTTTCTGAGTAGCTCATTGGTTAGAGAATCAAACTAGATCACAAAGGGTTGTGGGTTCAAATCCCATCTGGGGCTTAGATTTTCCAAGTTTCCATTTGATGCACAATATCTTTGCTGTGGGACAGACAGATGACAGGGTAGTAACCCACCTGCTTCTTTGGCCATATCAGGATAATCAAAGTCATCACGGCGACCAGGTTTTTCAAACTAACAAAATAAAGAGTTTATAATTATAGCAAAGTACATGAAGTAATGCCAAGTTTCTTTTCTTTTCATAAATGTAAATCTTTTTTATATAGATTGTACAGTTTATTCAGTTTATTTGAAACCAAGCTACACGTAGGAATGTGAGAAAAACAATATGGCTTTATTGTGTACATTTGATACTTATTTGGTTGCTCACTTGACCTCATAATTATAGACAAGCAAAATTCCTCCTTTGAAAACCCTTTCAAAGACAGAACTCGGCAAAGTATGA
Source organism: Montipora cactus (assembly GCA_014634245.1). Lineage (NCBI taxonomy): Eukaryota > Metazoa > Cnidaria > Anthozoa > Scleractinia > Acroporidae > Montipora > Montipora cactus. The sequence goes on from BLFO01000231.1 coordinate 247,706, forward strand.
CTTTTGACCTTTCCCAGTTTTTCAGAGAGGATGACTGACTGAAACAATTATCACAATTGCTGGCTTAAACTCTGAGTTAGTCCATGGATGAGGCAAAGAAAATAGTATAGAATGAAAAGACAGTAGGTTCTCACGCAATGCCAACTGACTATTTTATTTGACAAACAAACTCAGCCCAGTTGGTATACAATAAAAGCATAACTATTAAAAGCCTACACAGCATTTAAGATTGGGTAAAACTGAATACTAACAGTGTTAGAAGAATATACAACCAATGAAGGTGCCTCAGAGAGGGAGGGGCTAGGGGTGGTGTAATGTTTTCTCCAAACTTCTCCCCCCTTCCCTCAC
>BLFO01000231.1:305436-315595 GCA_014634245.1 Montipora cactus
TTGATGATTTTATAGACCAACTGAAATCTAAGAAAACGCCTTCGATTTTTTAATGTTAAGAGTCCCAATTTAGATCTCATACTCTGAGTGCAGGAAGTCCTGTTAGCTTTGAGTACGGTACGCATACTTGAGTGTTTCACTGCTGATGTAACATCATTATAATATGCGCAGAAGAGAGTTGGTCCTAAGACGGACACTTGTGGGACCCCGTGTCGAAGTGCTAAAGATTTTGATTCTGTCGAGTTGCAAGTTACATATTGTCTACGATTATCAAGGTAGCCTTTAAATCAATGAAACGCAGAGCCGGACACACCTGCAGATTCCAACTTCTTTAAGAGTAGATTATGATTTATAACATCAAAGGCTTTTCGTAGATCCAGAAAAGCAGCAACAGCTATATGTTTAGTATCAATGGACCATTTCCATTCGTCAACAAGGCGGATTAAGGCTATATTACATGATGAACGTTTTTGATATGCAAATTGTTTTTCACTGATCAGTTTGTTTTTACGAGCGTAACACACATTTCTTGTAACTAAGAGGTTCTCATAATGGTCCTCCTTCATAATAATGGTTAGTGTTTGTCACCTGAAAACAACTTTTCCGCTCTATTTTTCTTTGCAGTTGTCTTGAACTTATCTTTTTTCGCTGAACTCTCTGATTCATAGTCGCTGTTTTGGAGGTAGCCTAAGTGTAGCCTTACGGCTACACGTAGTTTATTTTAGTAACTTGATCTTCGACCACCATTGGAAGGAAAATGCGTTTTATACGACCTTATACCGGGTCGACCTCATAAACTCCTTCTCGTTTGGATAGCTGGAAAAGGTAGTTTGTGACGTCGGCCTGGTATCCAACCCAATCCCCTTCATTACTCCCTCATGGACCAAACCAAAAGCCCATGATTGCCTCTCCCACACAACCCCTACGAGTCAACCTTTGCGCGTATTTTCCGGCTATATCCTTAGAAGGCCACGAGTCCTTTGACTCTGTACGCACTGTTTAAAATGGCCAATCAGAATATTAAAAGTAAATGCACGTCTCCTGCGGAGGAGTTAGTTCTAAAAATAGAAAGATACTCGCAAAGGTTGACTCAAGGATAAAGTGCACAGGAAGACTCCAAATCATGGGAACCTGGTCAAACAATGAGTTAGCCTGGCTTGAGCCTGCGATCCAATCGAAACCCAGTACCTAGTCAGCGGTCAACCTTAAAAAAAAACTGACCGTAGATGAGCTCACGTGATACTGGTCACATTGGCATACATGGAGGGGTTGACGGTCCTACGGTCGTACGGTGACGAAAACCAAATTATTATTTCTTGCAGAGATGGGCTACCATATTTTCTTACCCATAGCGTTCCGCGCGCGCGCCGTCCGCTATCATTGTTATGGAGCTTAAGCATGCGCGATTTTGAGACGCGGACGACACCCGGAAGTGAGCTATTTTCCCTTTAAACTTGTTTTCACACAACCACATTGACATTGCTAAGTATCTTTTCTCCATTAGAGATGTTTCGTATAAAAATCTGGGAGACACCACTGCCCTGGCGCGCGAAATGTTCTCTTCCGGTTGCCATCCGCGTCTCAAACGCGCGTGCTTAAGCTCCCTATTTAGGGAGCTTAGCACCCGCGTTTTTGAGATGCGAATGGCAACCGGAAGTGAGCTGCTTTCCACATTTACATTGCTAAGTATCTTTTCTCCATTAGAGATGATTAGTATAAAAATCTGGGAGACACAACTGTCCTGGCACGCGAAATGTTATCTTCCAGTTGCCGAACGCGTGCTTAAGCTCCCAATTATTAATTTCCTGCATCTCAGCTCCTGCCCACAAGTGTAGTCTCCGTACGCATGGAATGCCGAATATAAAAAAATCCCGCAGAGAATTCATTATGAGTTTGAAGTAATCCTATAGCGAAGCATAAAAAAAGATTTTTCGGGTAAATACCTCAATGCAACGCTGTTGTTTCCGGAACATTTTCCACACAGCCAACCCTCGCGGTTCTTGGCGCACAGGTTGTTGCTTTTTTGAGGATCGAAAAAGCACCCTGGTAAATCCCCTTTACGTTGACATTTGCAGTATTTGACGGGGCAAAAGTAGGTTAAAAGCTTTCCATTGGTCACGTTGGCCCAGTACCCTTCCTTCAGGAAGACTGTACGACCATTTTCACACCTGTAGAGCGATACAATTCAATACAATACAATACATACTTAATTGTTATACCTCCCAACTCAAATACGTTTTCTGATTGGAGGAGAACGTGTCACGTGTCATTGGTCAAAACTTCATGACGCCCTAGGGCGAACAAAACTTCATGACGCCCTAGGGCAACAACAATTTGAACTTTCGACTCACACGTAATCAGGTCGTGCACCTTTGAAACGGCGGCAAATCTGTACGCCAGCCGACGTCAAGCAAATAATTTTTATCTGTGTATTGTTCTATTTTGAGTTGGGAGTTATAACAAAACACTTAATGACTGGCCCCTCGGGAAACTGAGTTTTGTCTCCCCTCGACCTCAATGTTTCCCTCGGCTTCGCTTCGGGGAATATTGAGGGTCTCGGGGAAACAAAACTCACTGCTTCCCTTGGGGCCAGTCATTAAGTGCTTATTGACCACGCCACATAGGGGAGTTTCAGGGCCAATGAAACACAATCACCACAGAACAGAACATTTAACGACACTGAACAAATGTTAAGAATCCCAACTTGCCGGAGGCAAGATAGTTGGCTATTTACAAGTGCAGATGAGAAGTTGAACCAGGGCTTAACAGGATCAAATTCAACCAGTGGTCAGAACGTGTATTGAACCCGGGAACCCCGGATCTCAAGGTAAGCGCTCTAAGTAAAAAATAGATAGCAAAGGCTTAGACTTAAAGAGACACTTCGTGTTGGATGTCAAAATTGGTCGTGCAGCTAATTAGGTGCACTTGAAGGGGGAGAGGGGTATTTTAGGGCTTTTAAGAATTTAGTTATTTTCCATCGAACCAAACGTGAGAAAAGTGACAGGTCTCAACTACTTTTGTCCAAAATTGTAGTAAGGAATACTTTCTTGCGGTCGCGTGGAAGGGACCCAAAATTGTGACTATGAAAATGAATCAGATTAATTGTTCTCGAAATGAACAATTAATCAGATTAATTGCTCTGGTCACGAACCCTCCTGCCAAGAAAATGAAACAGCCGGGACTAAACTCCTTACCTTTCAATTGCAGTCACGTTCTTGTCGCAGATACATCTTTGAAGAATGTCGGAAAATACAAATCCAGGATGACACATCTCGAGTTCCAGCTCAAAACCATCACCATTCATCAGCGTAGAATATGGATCAACAAGTTGTATCATCCGCTTCTTATTCACTTGGCATTCCTTTGTCTTTTTGTACGACTCTTGCGGTTGATGAAACGAGAACGACATATTTTTGTTTGGAAAAAGCACATAAAGGACATCTTTCAGCCAGACCTTTGACGAGCAGTTAACTTGGCTCACTGAGGCAAAGATTGTGGTTATTACTTCATGTCCAAGTTCATCAATGGCTTGCAAATTTAATTGGGAGCGTTCGCCTGGTGATAACTAAAATAATTTTCAACTAGTCAATTAGCAATCATTTGGCCTGTTCTCCAAGAAGAGTCAGCGTTATGCATATGTAGATTATGATAAAAAAAAAAACCTTGAAAACGTTGCACAAAAGTTGCCCAAGAATGGCAAAAGTCGCTCCAAAAGTTCGAGAAGTTGCTTATCAACGTACGACACTTTCTTTATTCATAGGTGATTCCCTGGTTTTGCATTTCGCAACCCCGCTGCGCATGATTTCTTGCGTCATTGGCGCGCAATAGCTGATAAAATGGTGGATTTTGAAAGACTGAAACTCCGATCCTGTGCTGCATGTTAACTTAGCCGCGAACACACGCGGCCCAGCTCTCTCGAAACGTTAAAGTTAGTAATGGTGGCCCACTAAAGAAAAAAATTCCACTTTAAACAACTTCAATCTTGGACAATACTCGTTGGGAAAATGTGACGCTCTAATTTGTCAGTGTGATAAAGAGTAAATTCTTCCTACTTTCCCCCCTCCCCCATTCCAATGTTGTTTTAAAAAGCGACCAAAGGCTTGCACAGTATTTTGCATCACATTATCAACATTGGTATGGTGCCGGGGGGAAGGGGGGAAGGACCAATATATTTTGTGAGTGCGTGCCAAATGATGCCTAAGGTAGAATTTTTCCCAAGAGTTTTGTCCAAGATTGTTGCTTTTTAACCCGAATTTCAAAAGGAAGTGAATATATATGATTCCTCTTCCGATGTGCTTGCCTTTATTTAATTGGTATGAAGGTTCGGCTAAGGAGCCGTTGAAGCGAATGCTGGAACGCTAATCGTTGCTCCAGCATTCGCTGCTACTGAAATTAGATTAGATTCAGATACTTCGTTGTCAGAAGCAGAACGGAAAGACCCTCTTTCCTGAGCTTCCAGTAAATATTATGTTCCGAAATCAAGGGAAACAAATCTGAGCGAGCAGCGGCGATGCTAAATCGTAGATATACTATACTTCATATATGGCAATTATAATGTACCCATTATCATGTTTTAGCCCAGTTCTTTGCTTCCTTGCTTAGGGTGCTTTGCTTGTTACGTGGAAATTAAGCGAGGTTTGTGGGCGAATGGCTACTGCACTGTTCATGGGCGCACGGACTAAGGAGTCAAAAACGAAGCCACACGCCTTTCATTTTTCAAAAGGCCTTTTATTCTCTGCTGAGGTTGTGCTGAATATCCTCTAAAAGTGTAGAAATTCATCGTTCACGGCTTAAAAATTCACCATATTACAAAATCTGTCCCAAAACGTCAAGAGTTGCTACAAGGCTGCCGAGCACAATCTATACATGATTAGCGGGCCTTTGTTTCTTAAAAGCCCCGAAATTATTAAATAAGCACAGGAGGTCATGCCTAGGAGTATACAACTTCATTGTATTTGTGGAATTGTTTATTTTGCTACACAAAAAAAGCATGTCGAACCTGGGCTTTTCAACATTGATCAGGAGGGGGGGGGGGGATTGGAATTGTAGTCTCCTAGTTATGGGATAAACACCACTTTGGGGAAAAACAGTTTGTGTCTAAGATGCCGGGAAAATAATAAAACACCACGAATTAATTCGACTTCTTCTTTGGACATGCGCTTTCAAGTCGTTAAAGTAACCTAAAAACGGATTCCAAGCAGACAGGTCTTGCGAGCCTATTGTTGCATTGCGTATGTGCAAATATGAAGGTGACAAAAAATAAATGCAAACGGGAATTCTCGTGTTAAAGGTATACAGCCGAATTAGCCTCCCTTGCAAGCTACGTAGTTCTAGTCCAATACTGAGAATACGAATATTATACACTTAATGTATGGTCCCGAGGGAAACAGTTAGTTTTGTTTTCCCGAGAGTCCTGATGTTTCCCGAGACGAAGTCGAGGGAAACATCAGGATTAGAGGGAAAACAAAACTAACTAGTTTCCCGAGCGACCATACATTAAGTGCTTTGTTGCAATCGTAAATTTATACTTTTCTGTCAAGCTAGCTTCCATTCCATGCTTGTTGCAACCAAATAGAGAGAATATAATACCTTCAGTGTCGAATTATCTCTTCCAGCAAAGCGATATCCCTTGGTGTCAGTAGCGATGTCGTACTTAGGACCAGTCAATTGAATCCCGTCGTCCCAGATTAAAGAGTTGTTACGGTAAACAAAGTCAGTGGACCAACGCAGAGCTTTGTGAGGATCATAGTAAGGGGCCTGTTCATTCCATACACAGCGACGAAGAGACGAGAGGTATATTGCAGAACCTTTCCATCTGCTGCTGTTCTCAATAAATGATATATGAACCTTAAAAAGAAGAGCAATAGTCATTGTTACATAGAGAAGCTGAGCTAAGTGATACACAGCGGAACTTGCACAGAAATTGTCAGATAAGAAGCAGCTGGAGTATAGTATAGTGACGCATTGGCCGAAGTTTAACTTACTAAGGAGAGCAGTGTTATGTACGAGATATCTGCCAACAGATCACAGAGAAGTAGGAGAAAGAAAAAGATTGTTTGTCGTAAACATTGTTTATGGTGCCCCTAACCCTTTTTAAGGGTTGAATCCTGCCTTTTTTACGAGCGCTAAAAGTGAAGACAGTCGCGACTACTTTTTCACATATCGTTCGCATTAGTCCCCCACTCGACCAAAATGTGTCTATTTATCGAACGTGACGTAAGAAAAGGACATCGTGCAAGCTTGAGTTGCTGGAATGTCCTTTTCTTACGTCACAGCTAAAAAAAGTGTCAAATATCAGACGCTTCCCATTGGCTCGTTCCTAATGAGCCCACGAGACAATAATTTGTCCAGCAGGGCTTATAACGCGCAAAAAATTAAAGTGCCCCTAGGCCTAGCCCCAAAATATTTTTTTCGCTAACATGAATCTTTGCACCTATTCGAAACGCATTGCGGCCATTTATTCCTTTTTCTAACTAATCCTGCCATTTTATAGGCTTCGAAAGTTGCGAAAATCCAAGCATCTTCTTTTCACGGCCGAGTCAGAAGGGGAGTGGGTCTATTCCTGATTTGGCGTCACGATCTACTTTGCATGCATTTTTACAAAGAGTTCCTGCAAAGTAAATCAGTTTTTGACGTCAAATCAGGAATAGATCTACTCCCCTTCTGACTCGGTCGTGAACAAAAGATGCTTGGATTTTCGCAACTTTCGAGGCCTATAAAATGGCAGGATTTGTTACAAAAATGAAAAAATGGCCGCAATGCGTTTCGAACAGCGTCAAAGATTCATTTTAGCGAAAACAATATTTTGGGGTTAGGGGCACTTTAAAAATTTAAGTGAGTCCAAGCGCTCGTAAGAAAATCAGGAATCAATATTTTTAATAATTTTTTTTGCGAAAAAGAGTTCTTGAAAGAAGTGAAAATCTACCAAAAACATAACAAGTTGAAGGGTTAGGGGCACTTTAAGGCCCGGGTTAAACGCCGAACTTCACATGAGCCGAACTCAATTTAACTAATTTACATGAATTAAGTTCATGTGAAGTACGGCGTTTTAAGTTCGACTGGTTTTATTTGGATCGGCTGAGGCGTTCTTCACGGCCACTCCAGGCGGGAATAACGGCTGAAGATCGCCTTTGGGTCAAACGCCGATCTTCACATGAGCCGAACCAAATGCATAATCATGTTAATGTATGAGACAGTCTGGATATTCACGCCAATAACCCAAATGCATAATCATGTTAATGTATGAGACAGTCTGGATATCGGTTTTGCTATTTATTTTCGTGGTCAGTTAAAGTTCGGCTGAATTAAGTTCGACGTTTGACTCAAAAGGCGAACTTAACTAGTTTGGGTCGACCTAAAGTGTAATTAGGTTCGGCTCATGTGAAGTACGGCGTTTAACCCGGGCCTAAGTCCAACTTTCAAATCTCCAAACTACTTTTACTTCTGCTGATATGATTGCGACAAAGTGGCCTGTGATGAAATCATTTGAAAGAAAATACTCATCAATGTACAAGCAAATTTGGGATAAAGCGCAGATCAGCAAAACATCAGATCTGACGAGCAACACTACGAACACGTGGTTCATCCGCCTAAATATTATGACAATCCGTAACGCAACATTGTCACGCAATAGGCCGCCACTCACGTTCCATTTTGAAGGTGGTAGGAGCGGATCAGTAGACGCCAGAAAACAGTTTGGGTTATTGGCGTGAATGAACTCATCCATAAGATGCTCCAAAACAAAAATCGCTCCACCTAATCCGGTGGCTGTGTTGCCCAAGAATACAAGCTCACTGCCAGGAAATAGCTTGATTTGACTTGATAAAACAAACATGGCCCCACCATTGGATCCAGAGTTATTGGCAAGTATCATCCTACCATGAACGAAGACAACGCAATCCTGAAAGGCAGCGGCGCCACCTGAGTCCAAACAAAAATACATTTTAAGTTAAAAACTCTAAGAAGAGCTTGCTACGAGCTACCGTGTGTTCATGTGAAAATACCGCATAGCGAGACATAGTAAGCGAATTCATACTGCGGTCCAAGCAGGCCATAAGTTCGACAGAAATTCAAGTCAACTTGAGACTTACTTGACCCTGTATTGTGTTTTGATCTGATCAAGTACACATTAGAGGGGGGCATAAAACTAGGCATCGTACTCAGGCTTCTCTGAAGTAAAGTATTCCAACTAAGATAAATGCCGTTCACATTCAAACTAGAACACGGGCATACTTAAAGCCTCTTTACATGGAGGTGGGGTAACCCGCCTGGCCATACAAATTCTTATTTTCTTAGCTTTGCGTTTACATGATAGGCTCGGTAACCCGGCCCAACCGGGGTCGCGTTTTGCCCTCTAAAACCGCATGAACGTGGGGTAACCCGCCAACCATATACTGCCTTTGGCGGAGGCGTTGCTGCATTAAAAGTGATAGGAAGAAGCCACAGCACTGAAAAGTTGAAGCAAGAGTAGCAAGTGAGAGTAGAAGAGCAGCGTTCTTCACCCGCCATTTTGCCTGTTTACCTACTTAGCAACCACGCAGAAGCCTCGTGAAAGGTCACCCCAGGATGGACCCCGGGGTGGTAAGACTGCATGTAAACGCCAGCTATTTTTCGATCCTGCCTAGGTGGTTTACCCCCACTCCATGTAAACAGAGCCTAAAACGCTTGTCGGTACGTCCCTAGTATGAACCCATCTCGTGTTAGTGTACTGCTTGCTGTCGTTATAGTTCAGTTGTTGACAGCATAAAGCCGCGGCTACACGAGCGATTTTTTGCTCGCGCTGGTGATGCGATTTTTTTCCAAATTTCTCGCGTCGCCAGCGCGAGATGAAAATCGCACGTGTAGCCACCCTTGAACTGGCGACGCGACAGGTGAAAAAATCGCAAGAAAAAAGTCGCCAGAGTTGAAACTTTCGCGACAAAATCGCAGAGATGGTTGCCCGTGTAGCCACCCTGCAACTTTTTGCCGGCGCTTGCGACGCGACTAAAGAGTATTTAGCCAATGAAATTAAAGTAGGAATGTCTCTTTATAGTGCTCAGGTCTCTTGAAGTAAGCGATTCGCGCGGCCTTTAATTTGTCGCCAAAATTTGCCACAAGTGAAGCCACCCTGGCGCGCAGGCGACGGGACCAAATCTGAAAAAAATCGCATCACCGGTGCGAGACAAAAATCGCTCGTGTAGCCGCGGATTAAGGCCGCCCATTTTTTTTTTCCGGTTACGGTCGTCCAACCGATTTATAATTTTGAGCCGGGGGCCGGGTGGGAGGGGATTTCACATATGAAAGGGCAGGAATGCTCGTCGTCTCTCTTAGGGCTGTAAATTTTGGATTTTGGTCTCGCTTAGGGTATTTTGGCCAAAACGCCATCATATGCAACCGCTAAGGTCTTGTTTAGGGTTGCACGCGGAGAAATATAAAAATATCTATTTAATGTGTTTTAAATGTGGTCTCTTTTAGGAGTCAAAAAAGCCTGGGCCACGCCCATATTGGTCTCCTTCAGGGGTTTAATTTTAAATTTCCGACGAGCATCGAGGCCCCTTCATATAGAATTCCCCCACCCACCCTCCCCCCCCCCAAAAAAAAAAAACAGGGAGTTTGAGTTTTCACGAAATAAAAAAAAATGCATGAGAAACATTAAAGCCGGAGGAGAAGAGAAGTAAGCTATATTGGCAATGGCACATCCCTATTATTCCTACTACTCTGGAGTCACTTACCTCCGGAATTCTGTTCGAATACATTGGTTCCAGTAAACTTCAAGTTAACTCGCTGGCTAGTAAAAGGACTCGTGCGCGCGTTATTTTTCATGATGTGGTTTCTGATCGTACAGTTGACGAATTCTGGTGTAACACCCACTGTGCTACCGAAGGGAAGTGCAGTTGTAAAACGAATAGCTGTGCTGGCGAATCCTTGGTTGTTGCTGAATGCCACCGAGTCAAACCTGGAAAATCCCAAAATACAGTTCATTTTGGGGGTTATTTGCATTACAGTCAAACCAAGTGGAGCGTACCCCTTAAGATTGCATTAATGAAGTGATTATTTAAAACTTGAACCCGCTAGTCGTTTCAAGAATGCAATAATGAATTGATTATTCGAATATTGAACTCGCTCGCTCGATCCAAGAATACGGCTAAATTCGTTAACGGCTTCCGTTTTCGAAAAATCA
>BLFO01000231.1:322990-330490 GCA_014634245.1 Montipora cactus
CTATAAGGGCCACAGGATATCCACGCAAAGATGTTGCGTGGGCCCCTGTGAGCGAACATGACAGTATTGCACAACAAAAAAACAAACACAGACCAGCTGGTTTGGAATGGGGACGATTCAATACACAAAAAGGAGACGGTGCAAAGCCTTTTGAAAAACGTGTACTTTAGACCCTGGACATGTCTGTTCGTGGAAATAATAATAATGAAAGCGAATCTTTTATTTATTTATTTATTTATTTAACCAGAAGAAAAGGGATTACATGACAAGTTTTACGTCTTTCGAAGGCTATGCACCCTATCAAAGAAAAATTAATTAAAATAAACTCCCCAGTTAATGAAAGAATGAAAGAAAGGAGTTCTTGGTTCAGAAACTAAGTTAGAGATTCCAGGCAAATTATGATTTATTACTTATCATTATTTTTAAAATTATTTATTCGTATTAGCAGTTGATCGGATCAGTTGAAAGGATCGGAGGAAAAAAACGCGAAGAAAAACTAGGAACAATCTAGAACTTTTGAATGACTATGACCTATGACTATTGTAGCTTTAATTAAAAGTGAATCAGCTTTTTCATTGAGTCTACATTCTTCTCATTGTTGCATCACGTGCAAACATTCTTCTGTTTGCCATGCAGTCTTTCCTCGCCAACGATTTTAAGGTGAAGATCTCTCGAATGACAGCACTCAACCTGCCAAGGTGGATGAAAGAAGCCGCCAAATTTGGAAGGTCTTCACAAGTTATATCCAGTATTTCCTTCCGGCATTCAAAGTGCATTAAAGTCAGAGAGAATATCCTGGATTGTCTAAGACGTTAAAAGACATGGTCACAACACAAGCTTTCCTCTCTACCGTGCACTAGCATAGTAACAAATAGTAACTTCGCTCTAGGGGCCCGTTTCTCGCACGTCCCCACAACATTTCGGGCCCGAAACACCAGCCATTTACGAAACTGCCTTCCGTTTGCTTTCGTAAGATGGCCTTTTAACGTGTTTTCAAGATAACAAAAAGCAAAGTGATTGTGATGTTTGTTTGACTTGAAATCTCTCCGTTCTTGAGAGGGAGGGAATTATGACATGCCGAAAAAGGCCCAAAAAGTTTCGGGACTTTCGAGAAACGGGCCACACACATTCAGAGTGTGACGGTGAGCGAAATGGAGTGTCTTCTAATCAGGCCTGGATAGATAACGATTACCGCGAATTAAACAAAAAATCTCTTTCAATGAACACAACACCTTATAGTAAAACTTAGATAATCACTTTGATTAAAGCTGTGTTTTTAATTAATATTATTTTAGCATTGCATATTACTTTGTAAAGAGGTTAACTATCAATAGAGTTATTTCGGTAGAGTTATGACTTAGAGTTAGAGTTAACGACTGCCAAAATCCTGAATTCAAGATTTCGGACTTCCAAAATATTGAATTCAAGATTATGGACTTCCAAAATCTTGATTTCAGGATTTTGGCAGTCCAAAATCGTGAATTCAAGATTTTGGAAGTCCAAAACCTTGAATTCCAAAATTTTGAATTCATGCAGGATTTTGGCAGTCCAAAATCATGAATTCAGGATTTTGGAAACTTAACTCCAACTCTACGACATAACTCTATGAAAATAACTCTAAAAATAGCTGTCCCCTTTGTAAACTAGCCTTTCTTTACGTATTAATCTTGAAAATGAAAAGAGGAATTGCCCCATATTACCCAGTAAAGTTTACTAGCCTAACTGTTATTTTAGCTCGTCAGCATGTTTGGAAAAAAATTAAATTTCAACGCGGACCTTGAAATTCCGAGTTCTTTAAGAACACGATTTTAATTGTGTTCAAAATTCAATTCCAGGCGCAAAATAAATAATCTAATTGACTGACAAAGGAAAACAAAAGAAATGGGAAAAAAGTGAAAATCCAAGAACGATTTCGAACTGTCAAGTACTTTGTTCCGATTATTTGCAATTCCAAGTTAATTCTTACAACGACCAAGGACGTAAAATATAGAAATCAAGGGAAACTGCACTTGTTCTGAAGATACAATAAAATATGACTTTTTATCTAAAGCCGATGACAACCGTTAGTCAACGTTGTGGTGTGCCACACGCTAACTAACTCTGATGATCAACAAATGTCAAATTGTGTCACCGGCTTTAAGACTTTCTTGAAAGTCATGTGTGGTTCAAATTGAAGCATACCTTTTGGGACAAACGAGGCCATATATCCAGTCCTTCAAAAGAATCAAACTAGCCCAAATCTTGGTATCAACACTGGAAGTCACTGATTTGTGAAGAACCTAAACGACATCTATTGTAGATAAGTTGTTTTGTCAAGGATTGATTTCGAAAAAGTACTTCATCAGCTCTACGAAGGATTATATCTTTTTGGCCATTTCTTTCAGTTAAGAAAAGATAGTAGTTTCTTTTTCAGTAACCTTAAAAAAAATATCGGCTAACGGGAGCGTAACTTTGCTCCTCCAGTCTAGACAATTTTTGACAAATTAATTTTCCTCACCAACACTCTTTCAAAATGTAAGACGATTACTTAACTGAGTTCGGTGGTTCTCCACGAAGTTGCGTTCCAAGTTCAGATTTTGGTCAATCCGATGTTTAAAAGGCTCATTGCTGTTGAAAGCAATATTGAGAAGCCAAGAACAAGGGGGCAAAAGTTTTATCTGCCTGAAGGAAGTCGCCTCTAGAAAATTTCATGGGTAAATATGTAGTTGCTCAATAGCCTCTAACAGAGAAACGTTTGATCAATCTTTTCCGTAGGCATTGTTTCCAGTTTTTCTTGGGACCATTATAAGTCCCAAGAGAAAATAAAAACAATGCTTATGCAAAATTTTGGAGGGACAAAGAGTATTATCGCTTTTTTTATAATATTGGCTACTTTAAGGTCAACTACAAAACAAAGCCAGAAAGATGAAAGAGATTGACTTATCTAGAAAAAACATTACTTCCCTAGAAACAACAATCAAATTAACTCAATCAGTGTCAAATGAATTTCATTTACGTGAAAATACAAAGAACCATTGCCGAGACTTAGTGAGGAAAACTAACAAGTCACGAGTCGAAGATTGAAACTTCGGTCTTCCTACAATTTCAGGCCGAGGCCTTCAGTGCTGAAATGAAAACAATTTGAAATGATTTCCTGCTGCCAAGTTTGGCTGTTAAACAATCACATTATCACCGAAATCTCATACAAAACTATAAAACGTTAACTTCCTAAAATTTCTTCCTTTGATAGTTAAAATATTATATGTACGAAAATGTAATAAAATAACTTCCTAAAATACCTAAATTAATAATAATAATAATAACAATAATAATAATAATAATAATAATAATAATAATATTAATATTACAATTATCAACTGCAGCAACGCTACACACTGAACCACTCAGCTTCTAATACAGTTTTTTTTTACTTGCACTTTGAACTTGCGTGGTTTGCCAAATTTAGTTCTAGCAATTGTGTCGCAATTTTACGAACTTGCTTAAGCTCAAGAAACAGGACAACCTTGGAAAGTTGCTTAGAAACATTTCGGGTGCACGGAAAAGCAAGCTACTTTCAATGTTGAAAGACTGATAGCAAAAGTTAAAAAGCTTTCCTCTGAGTTTTGTTGACTATTTTGATGGGAGGACGAGACGATGAAAGTTGAAATTCTCTCAAGATGAAAACAAAAAAAAAAAGTTTAAGGTTTATTTCTCTCAAAATTGTCGATAACAGAACACGATGTCTGGTGCACAGCAATACCCCTTTTCTCAACTTGCCACCTAAACTTAGCACTCATGGATACACGAAAGTTGCCCTCTTCTCGACTGGGCTTATACAATTATAAAGACTAGGAACGCAAAAACAATTATCAATTTTGCTTTAACTTATTACTCAATCAAGTCCAAGCGAATGAAAAATTCTCATACAATAATTTGCGTAGGATTCAGGAAAAAGCGAGGAGCCAAAAACGAAACCGGAGGTTTCAAGGCATTAACTGAATTTAAAAACTACTATTTTGTTAATTTGTCCACGCAACTGATGAGCCGAAAACAATTTGAAAAAACCTAATGCTTCATCAGGACCGCAAGGCGAGATTGTCTTCTTATATCTTCAAGTAAAATTTAGACAGGAGGAAATTAGAGTCCATTCGACATGTTTAAAACAAGCAGGGAACTTTGAGCAAGAAATATATACAACTGAAACTGATTAAAATCAAAACAGGCACAGAAGACTGCACCCAAGATAACTTTCTTTGGTTGCAGAGACCGATCCACGCTAAAGCTCTCTTGTTAGAGTGGCTGTTAAACGCAAAGTCCTTACTTTTCTTCACGTAAAATGTGTTTGAATCTGATTTTCTCACTTTGCTTGACTTCAAAATTTTCAACAGCAGCACACAGTCCTCTGCTTGTCTAATACAGGGCGAATGCAATTAAGTGGCTTGAGCATACACAGAGTAACATTCTGGGCGAAGATAACTGTACCTGCAGATGACTCGCTAACCAAGACGTTGCGACACACCGTCAGACCAGCTGAAGGTGATCTTCAAATGCCATACTCAAAAAGATGTCAATTGTTAGAGGAATTTATACAGATTTTCTTATAAATGCTTAGATCCTGGAAGCATGGCAGCTATACAAGTGTTATTCTATTTTCTCGCAGATCAGTTGTCTGCAAATGTTCTTCTCGGACGAAAGTAAAAGAGGACACCTTCACTTTCACCAGAAAAAAGATTTTCAGAACCTCAAAGCACGATTTAACATTTTCAAAATAGTATTTCGAAATAGCGAGGCAAGACTTTAACCGGCGCAATCCCAAAAGAGGAAACGAAGCCTTTTTATCGCAGAGTATAACAGAGAGCCGCAAAAGAAACAACTGTACCCTGGCCTTGAACAACATTGGCAACTAGTCGCCACTAGAGGTGACAGAATTGAGCAACACTAAAACTTGTTGTTCAAACACAGACGCTACACATGCTCTCACAGGAGAAGTAACATGACAAGTTTTAATAAAGGGAAGAGAGGATGGTGGCAGTCAACAGAATTAATCAACATAAAAGGCGCGACAAGAGGGGAAATGTTGGGAAAAAAGGGATCCCCAGAGGAGAGAAAACCAGTGCACAAGCTAGCCTTTCTGGTTTCTGGGTAAAACAAATTAAGGAGATTAAAATTAAGGCGCGAGGTTTACTTTCCATGGAAGTGAAGGTATCCTCCAAATTTTATCTTATTTGTTATTTACAAAGTTACCTTGTTTACTTAAGCCTTATTAAGTATGAAGGGTACATTAGCACAGTTGCAAAGCTATGAGTTTGACGGAAAAAATAATTGCATTAAAAGCTGACGATGCAGGTTCTTTCGATGCACCAATAAAGTTGATTTGATTAACAGCAGATTTCAACAACACGGATAAATTATCTACCGCATTCCCAGCCATACTGTCACATATCTCAGCACTTGCAATCCACATCACAACCGTCGCACGACAACGGAGTACGGTACAGTACACAAGGCTCACGCCACTTGATTTGGGCACAAAGTTCACATGGACATCACAGAAATTGTTAACAACGAGATCGACGCTATTAATTACTGAACGATGTTGCTGTTCCCACAGAATATATGTGTGATACATCCATTTACTACTAGTTACACAGGCTTGAACTGCAAGGGAACAATGATGCACAGCAAGGAACAAAGCATCTTCGCGTGAACTTACACAAGGGCCATGCGCCTGAACTGGCCAATGACTGCAAAGCCCTCTCTTACTGGTATCCCACCTGAAAGGGTGGGAATTAACAGTTTAGTTTATTATTTACAAAGCTAAACCTTTGAGTTCTCACACCGTGCGTTACCGGTATAATATTTTTAGCACTTTTTTTTACAATTATAACAAAAAGGTGACGATGTCTTCTAACAAGTCATTATCCAGGAAAATTATATGACATTGAAATCTGTTGAGTCAGTTCATTTTTCAAGATAACACCCTTCAGATCTAAAGGAAATTGCCAATGTTTGGGGAAACCTGATCTGGGCAGAAGAGATTTATTTTAAATGTTCTCAAATATGGGGCAAAATCACTGAATGCTGATTGACTGAGACGGAGGGCATTTTTTCTTAATCACGAGGGCTCTTTTGGTTATCAAGAGGGCATGATTATTTGATCCTGATTGGTTAACAGTTGCTTATCTAGAACAAGCGAAGTTACAAGACAATGTTCTTCCAGATTCCCACTCTGATTAAACTGCTTCTTCACCACGTGTAAAATACAGTTTAATTAAATTAAGCGCTACTTCTGTTGACAGCATCGATTTATTGAACGAACTTTAACGGAATGAAAGCATGTTAAGTTCATTGTCATTTGTGGTGGTACTAGTGAACGGTCTTCGATCAATAGTTTTGCCCTTTCTGTGCTAAGCACGTAATCGCAATGTGCCCTTGTGCATTTAAGGATTAATTTCGCTCGTATTTTCAAAGTTTCCCAAATTGCCCTCGTCTTTGAAAATACGCGTGAAATCAATCCTTAATTGTACTTGAGTCTATGCGATTACATAGATTAAGCAATGGAACAAAGTCCACTCACCAACAGGCATTCAAGAGAAAACTGCCATGAACAGTGTTGTGTACTTTTTCAGGCAAGTTTTTAAGACGTGCACTGTAAGAAGCCTGGAAAAAGTGTGACTGAGACAATTTTTTTCCTGGTGGAAGATGCGACAACTTTAACTTACCCTTCCTCCCTAGGGCCCTTCTCATACGCCGTAATTGGTAGACAATCGTTCGCGGAGGGCAGGGGGAAACTGATTTGAAAAGCGTTTCCAATTGTCTTCCCCAACCTGGTTTTTAAACCCATGAAGAATCTGAAAAAAAAAGAAAAGACAAATAATCCACATGATGCTTCGTACTGTTTTTTAGACAAGAGGCACTATTCAGTCATAGTTTATTTTATTATTTACCCACGAGAAGCTTAGGAGTCGTAACTCGTCAGTTGAAACGCTCTCGTGCAACCATAATATACGCAGAGGACAAACCACAACACCAGGAAATCCCTGCCGTACTCTTTGCGAACAGTGTGCGGGTTCTTTACGTCTCACAGGGTTATGAACATTGACGGCTTGTGAGGCAGGACCTACGGTTTATCGTACTTATCCCAGAAGACTAGAGAGTCTAACACCATTTAGATGCCTTTACAAAGGCAGCACTTTCTCCTCATTTATTTTGTTTAGAGACCCCGAGTACTGGTCCGGTCGGAGTCAAACTCACAGCCTCCCGCATGGCAGCCCAGGTGCTCAACCAACTGAGCCACTACTGGTGACTTGTGATCATGCATCATCAGGCATTTTTCAACATACCAAGAGCTTAGGAGATCAGTTGGGGATCCCAACATGGTTGCAAAGTTTTTTTGTGTCCAGAAGTACGTACCACGCAAATTATACATTCTGGTACTGTATGCTGCAAGGCATCATTAATAGGTTGAAAATGTGCAAATGGACTGTTCAACGTGAGTAAAATATAGGGTGCTAATCTTAG
>BLFO01000231.1:334524-358113 GCA_014634245.1 Montipora cactus
CCCCCCCCAGTATTCTAATGCTCTACCAACTGAGCGAACTGGTCAGTGGTCAATAATATTGACAAAATTATTATTAGAGCACGTTGGCTGGAACCAGTCTCGTACACAACAAGCACAAACATAATTATAGTATCAGTCTATTAAAAGGAAAATCTAAACTGTCTGAAAACTGTTGGAAGTGTTACAGTTTTTAAAAACCAGGGGAATAATCAGTTTCCAATAAATTACAATACTATTATAATATAATATAGTATTATACAGTACGGTATACGGGGTGATATCCGAGATTTAGTGAGCCAATCAGAATGCAAGAAAAGCAAGAAATTTACGTATTTTATTGTGTTTTGATGTTGAAACTGAGAACCAGTTGATTACTTTAATGTCACATAATTACCTCATAATTAAAACAAAACTTTTAAATAGTTCCACTTTAAAAACTAACTGCCTGTTTCTCAAAATTCAAATACTACATCAGTAAAAAGACAAATCATAAAGTTGGAAAATGTCAGTAACTTAACCGTCCATTTGAAATTACCATTTTGTATTTAATTTAAGTCTTATCAAGGATTGGAGCATGTTCAGCTTATTTGGTGACAACACCAGTGTTGAAAGCAGCTCTTTTTTTAAGCGTTATTTTATCCCGAAGTTTGTTACAGACTGAGAAGCTACCACAGGGATCCTTAATATCAAATCTAAACAAATCCCACTTTAACAAAAGACAAACACTTATTTTATAAATATTGCTGGAATGGAAATCAATACCATTACCATTACATTATTTGGTTTGCTTCCACAGCAGTTTATCACAAGTTTACACACATG
Organism: Montipora cactus; assembly: GCA_014634245.1. Lineage (NCBI taxonomy): Eukaryota > Metazoa > Cnidaria > Anthozoa > Scleractinia > Acroporidae > Montipora > Montipora cactus. The sequence goes on from BLFO01000231.1 coordinate 335,347, forward strand.
GGAGGGCTTGATGGTATTCTTAGGATAAATATCAAAAGCATTGGACGGCTATCACCTTAAGAAATTATCCTTATTTAAGTGCTACACAAGTTGTACGTGTAAGTGACAATTCTTTGATCCATGAATGGCAAGAGACATGGCATTCCATCACAAACTGCATTAGTATTTTGTTTCCAGGAAATCAGTTTACCAGAATGCAGTTTGTGGCATCAAAATTAAATTTGAATGAGGAACAAACAAAAGAGTCTCACTGGTATGAAAGTGGGCCAGCATACATGTAGACCATTATTTTTACGGATACCATGGCCATTTTGAAATCCATTGTATCAAATAGCATTTGCCCCCTTAGAATCCCATAATAGCTATTTGACACAATAGAGGGATGGCGCAGTGGTGAGAGCACTCACTGACGCCTCTCACCAATGCGGCCCGGGTTCGATTCCCGGACTCGGCGTCATATGTGGGTTGAGTTTGTTGGTTCTCTACTCTGCACCGAGAGGTTTTCGGCCATGTACTCCGGTTTCCCCTCTCCTCAAAAACCAACATTTGACTTGATTTACTTTCATTGTTAATTTCAGTTTACAGTGTCCCCAATCAGTGCTCCAGCACTAGAACGACTAGACACTTAAATAAAGTTCCTTTCCTTTCCTTTCCTTTCTATATGAGTTAAAATAGAACTGTAACCAGGATAATACATCTTGAAGTAAAAAACGTTCTCTGGTTAAAAAAGATTAAAAACATTTTCATTAGTTAAAGGCTATAGACTGATAGCCGAAAGCTTATGTTTTTAACCTTTTTTAACCAGAGAACATTTTTTACTTCAAGATTTCAAAATGGCTGCTGTATCGGTAAAATGATCTATAAATGATGGCAGGTTTTCTTACTTTAAATGTGCATTTAAAGTGAAGTTCAGAGGTAGATGTTGTAAGAATTATTTGCTCTAATGCAGTTGGAAAAATGTATGACAACAACCAAAATCATTATTTTGTAGGTAACACCCGTAGGTCTACACGTACACGTCCTTTTTGACAAAGGAAGAATGCAATAATTAATTATTGTAAAAATGGACAGTGTTTTAAGAGCTTTAAATAGCAGGGAATGTTCATACACCTATGTGACCCCTTACTTCAAATTCTAATAATCTAAAGTCACACCATAAATAATGATAATTCCTGTATCATTTACCACAAAACATGACACAACATCAATATTATAACATCAAAATCAATATACAGTGCAGTGTTAAACGAGTAGCATAAGGACAAAATACTAGAGATTGCTAAGATGAAAATTAAACATTCAACAAAACAAAAGCACAGCACAAGAAAAGCAACGCAAGTGAGTAAATCAAAGAAAAACACCAATACACACCACTTTTGAATAAACTGCGGTAACAAAGGTGCCACTTCCTGCGGACAAACTAACCCCAGACGACCAATTGTGATAGCTAAAAACACATTAGTTGACAAAGAAAAGAAACAAATTCATGCCGTCAGCAACAACACAAACAAAGCACTGACATGTACATGTAGTCTCTGTCTCAACATTAACACAACAGTGGCTGTTAACATTACCTGTTACTCGTACTATTAAAAGCACAACTTGTTACACAATGCATTAGTGGGAAAAGGACAACAGCTACAAGTGAAAGCTGTGTACTGCGTACAAAATTTCAATAAAGCTTAACATTATAAGGTGGTATAAAAGTTTGTTTAGGCTATCAAGGATTCGTTTTTCAAATCACCTATGGCAACAAGGAGCCTAGAAAATTTGTGCAATAAGCAGATGCTTAAGAATATTATCCATCTGCACAACCAAGATTGTCTTTTGTGTTTCTACTTTAGATCCTAGTTACATACAGCTGTATAATAAAATTATAACCTTAAAAGGGCTATGCCGTGCAAAATGATGTAATTTCCTGACACCCAAAATGTGCAACATTGAAATAACCTCTTAAACTATTGAACAACATAAAAGAAATAAAGCAAAAGGAAAGAGAAGCAATATATACAAGATTTAAACCACCTGTATTTGGGTAATCTTGAAAAACGCCTGGCCAAAAAAGTCAGCCCGTCGTTTTTCAAGTTTATGGCAAATTGCCTGATAAATATTATTGTTGTTTTGGCTCAGAATCATCTTTTTTGTAACGACGATTTTATCAGTAAAGGAATTCTTAAATTCCTTTGTCAAGTTTTAAAACAAATAAAAAAGTTTTTCAAAAGGACAAAAAAGACAAACAGTTAAGAACGCTTCTGTCTAAGCCTTCCAATTCTGAAAAAAGCAAGAAAACAGTGGAATAAAATAATAGTTATTATTATTGTGAGAAAAACATGTCTAGCCTGTTGCCCTTTTCCTGTCCTACATGTACATACAAAAATTATGTTTTGTTAGCTGACACAAGTCAATGTTGATGGACTTTTTTAAAGCTCTTAACACAGAGGGAGAGTGCAAGGTGACGTGCCATAATGAAGACACATGCAAAATCCAAGCCATGAGGTAAGGCTTGAACAAGAAAATGGCAAAAACAAGTCATGCTGATAAATTAAGCTGTTCTGTTACAATGTACTGTATTTCTGTGATTACAATGCAAAATTATCTATGTTGGAATCTTTGTTGCATTGTATTAGTTTACAATCATATTATGATTGCTAAACATGTCTTTCAACCAAGAGAAAACAAAACTTTAACATAAGAATAGGGCCCAGTCATTGAACTGAATTACTTCGGAACAAAAGACAGGGCCTCCACGGCATCATGTGAAAACAAAGGATTGCTATTGTACCTTTCTTCTTTCATCCCTATTGCTTCCCATGAATGGTAATATTGTGTGAAAAAAATTCCTTCGTCAAGGCAGGTGTAATCCCAAGGGGGACTGTTGTGGGCGACACTGATTCTAGCTAGTCTTTTGACAACCTAAGCAGAAGCCACCTTTAGTTGCGTGACTCAGAGGGTGGTATGGTTGCCTGGGTTGATACTTCTTGTCGTAATCAGGTATGCTTAAGGACGGTGCCTACTATTGTTATTGTGCATACTGTACAGTCTGCGCATCTCAAGACACTCGGGTTTCCTATGGGTGATGCTTACAAATACAGGCTAGGATATTTTTGCGTGATTTAAAACTACGAGGAGTAAGCAGAACTTACTGTAGCACATGCTCTTGGTATCCAAAAAGAAAAATGGGGGTAACCATGCATTTTTCAGAGATAATTAAGCTTCAATTTGGAAAAGAACGCCACACATTGCTTAGTATTGCTTGCTTAGTTTTTTACAAAATTAATATGTTGATTAATAATCTTTGAAAAATGTGTGGTTAGCCACAATTTTGTTTTTGGATTTCAATGCTGGCAACAGTACACAACTTAAGACCTGCCTTCCTGCATATTCATAAACCACACAAAAACACCTTTGAATTACATGTAGTAGGCACTGCCTTTAAAATAATAAAAATGTCTTGACTGTTCTTAAAAAAACAAGGCCATCTCATGGGAAATTTTCAAGATAAACCGTTTTGATTCATGTTCATCAATGCCGTAACAAAAGCTTGATTGGCACCTGAACTGTGAAATGGAAAGTTCTTATTTTTTGAATGTGGGAAAATGTCCCAAGAATAACCTCAGTACCTAATATCTTGACAACAGTTCTTTTGAACAGGATTACACTTGCCTGGACAATCTGATTTCATCCACTCTTTTAATAAAGGAACTATGTGTAATTAAGTAGATAATAATTATTATTGAAACAAGGTATAAAGCCATTTTGATGTTCCTGCCAAACGATTTACCTGTGTTTTCTTGTAGAGTCTTGGGAGTGTGTGGCCTGTTGATGATTGTGATCAGTTGCTGTAACACCAAGTTGATATACTGCTTCATATCTGACCCTGCAATAACCGCAAAAGACTAGTCTATCACTATTGTTACAGTACGACTAAATTTCTAATTCCAGACGATTTGACTTTTCAACTGGGCGCGTCTAGGGTGTTTGAGGAGCCAGTGGTTTAAATTGACTTATTTTTTCAGTATAACTGGAAGTGCCTTTGAATGCAACAAAGAGTTCAACTCCATTTTTCTTATTAATTTTTGCTTTGGAAAGTTAATTGCAACTGTACCTAACTATGCGAGCCTCAAACAGTAACTTGAAGTGTCAAACGAAGTCCCTTTAAATTAAAGCCAAAAGACAATCACAAATTCAACACTGTAGACATACCTAACTGAACTGAAATTTCTCCAATTGCCCAGGTAGCATTGTTGCAAACAGAGATGAATTCTGGATTGAGATTTTGTCCCAGGATTGGCAAAAAGTCACCTTTAAATAAAATACAAATAAAGCAAACACAACTCAGTGTGCTTTCAACTCACCCATCCTTAACCATGATCTCTTTACAATAATAAAATTGTAAAGAAGAAGAGTTAGGCTGTAGCTGAACTCAAAACATTAATTTACATTCTTTCCTAAAAAGCCTAAAAAGCCATGAACACACTTGTTTACAGTAATTCTGCTGCCACATACAATGTACATGTACACCACAGCCTTTCTGAGATTCAAACTAACCCGCCCACATTATCTCCGCTGGAGAATACATAACACAGCTTTAATAGAAACTCTGCACCTGCATGAACACTGTGTAAGTTCTTTAAAATCACACAGAATTTGTGACTTTGTTTATGAAAAGGGGGGTTTAAGGTGAATTACAAAAACAACGTTAACATTTTCACAATCATTTAAACACTGTTTAAACACCTGTAGTGCTTCAATTCCCCATTTTATAAGGCTAAAATATAATTTAGGCAAAGTTGAAACCAAGTCAATGCAGTGGTTTTGCCTGGGATATCTGGGGAACTCCAGGGAGCTTTGCAGGGGCATTATCATGTGTTTTGGTTTTAGTTGCCTTTTCACTTGCTTGCAAGCTTCTTTCCCTCCCCTCCCTCCTTTTGGCATAAGTATACATGTACATTGTACATTCCACACACTGGTTTTTCTCAGTGATATGTTGACAGGTGCCTGGGGGGGTGGACTGGGGCTCGGCTGCCATTGTGACCTCCTACTGCTGAGAAGTTAAGAATACTTCTTCCTCTCTTGCTTCCTTTACAACAGCTACATGTACATATGTATGTACATGTACTCTCCCATAAATACAATGTACAACTGTAGGCATAGCCTTTTAAGTATCAGAAAAGCCAATTAAGTAATATATCAAACACGAGGAGTGTTTCATTGGATATCCAAACACCGAGAAGGTTCGAGGTGGTTGGATATCTGATGAAACACTCTTTCGAGTGTTTGATATTGCTTCTCAAAGGAATCAGTATTTTAAGAGATATTTGGGATCAAAAATGGCGAAATTTTATGGTAATTAAGACCACATATCCAAACTTCCTTCACGGTAGTGATTTCGTTTGTTTTTGACTTATGAATTATTAACGAGATTGAGAACTTATGTTCAAAAACGAAATAAAAAGAAAACAATAATATCTTTATGATAAAGGGTTGTGATACAGGTCCAATGCTTTGCTGTCCTTCCACTGACTGTATAATTTATGGAGGGATAGCAAGTCTTCCAACTGCAAATGACATAAGCAATGTCAAAGGCAGTAGTTTCACCTCAGATAAAGGATGTTATCACCCTACTTGATGTTCTGTGCAAATCATACCAATATTACACTGTTCAACAAAAAAAAGGAACTTACCGATGCAGGGCTTGACATGTTGAAAGCAGGCCTTGGTAAGATCACCAAGAAGAGCAAAAGAACTTTGTCTCACTTCTGGCATTTTGTCCTAGATGGAAAAACACCAAGTGATATCTAAATTTAACCAAACCCTGTCTGTGATAATCCACGTCAAATTAATGTTAACTGCACACACGCTCATTAAATAATTTCTTGCAATCACTAGGTGTCCACAAGGTTAAGGCCTTACAGTTAATAATTTATTATTGGAATTCATCAGTGAATAATCCGCTTCTGTACCAGATGATTCCACCAACTACTTATAATGTGTGATCAAGACGGTTTTCCATCTGTTCACTGAGGCCAAGTTAGGCAACCTGGTTGCTCCCTGGATGGGTGTCCAAGCGGAAATACCTCTACCCCAGTTGTAGGCTTGCAGGAAGAAGGGAAGGTAGGCTGAAGACAGCTCTTGCCTCTCACCAATTAATTTTTAACAAGACCCTGCTCCGATCTGAGAGAAATTCCTTAATCCACCCACTCCAAGAAGTGAGACTTAACAGATTTTACTCCTGTCTAATGCCAGATGACTTTTTCTTGTCAAAGGGGGAGCCTTTTGAGGGGTCAATGAGACAAGACCTGTAGACAGACCTTCATGAATGGGATAAAGGTATCTCAGAAAACAATAATAAAAATTAACAGAACTAATCATGTATTTCACATTTATTTACCTGCATACACTGATAAAGCAAAGTCATGGTGTTGCTTCTGATAACAAACTGTTCAATCTGCCCCTCAAGACCCTCTGCTAATCCACTCAACAAATCCAGAGCCACTATCATGAAGTCTTTGTCTGGAGGTTCAAATTGCTCAGGGTGGGTCTGGGATGCCTGAAAAGAAAACATTATGTTTGATGAAAATTTCATATAAAAAGTTAACTCCCAGCAAAACCATTGCAGAGAAAATTGTGACCACTAACTCTGACTCTTTAAATGAAGGCTGTAGAATGTCACTATTACATTGTATTCTACACTATTCTACCTAACATAAGGTACATCATTACAGTATTTCACCCTTTGACGTCCAAACCGGCCTAAACCGGTTAGACTTACGGTAGTATTTTACTCTGTATAACGCCAGACAAGTTTACTCGTCAATGGGGAACCCCTGGGAGTCAATGAGTTAATAACTCACTGACAAACTATGTCCTCTTTAACTCTTTGACGTCCAAACTGGGCTAAACCGGCCTAAACCCCTGGGAGTCCATGGGTTAAAACAAACACGAATCGTCCTTACCACACTCTGAGCCAATGTTTGTTCCACAAGTGATACGCATCTCTGAAACACAGGTTCGGCATATGGCAGAAATCCAGATCGCAGAGCTGTGGCCACAGAAGACAGACACTCAAGCAAAGGAAATAGATCTTTGTCTTCATCCTTCAGCTGGTTCCATTTTTGAATAAGTGGCGGCATAAGCATGTTGATGAATTCTGGCTTGTTGAGGTGGTGTCCAACAGAGTCGGCAAGAGTGCCAATTGCATCATAAAGAATCAGAAGGTTCTTGTGCTGTGAAGGAATAATGCAGAAAAAACATCATTCACAAGGGAGATGTTAAGGATGTTGCCACAACATAGAAGCCAAATGAAGTGCCCTTCTCTTCTAACAAGAATTACAGTGATGTGCTCAGAGTGCGTCATTGCATCCTATTAGTTCACTAAAGGTATCAATATTTTCTCTATCGAATAGGAAGGGATGAAGAGGACAAAAATGAATTGAAACATGGATAAAAAACACTATCTGTGACAGTGCGCCTATGAAAGCCCTCAGAGAAATTGCAGAGTATTGCACCTTCCTTAACTACATCTACATCTACAAGTTCCAACACTTGGCAAAGTCCCTTTTTGACTTATGGCTGTTTCTGCTTAGGAAGCCTCGTACACCATAAGCTTTTTAGAGACATCATATTCAGTCTGCCACCATCCTCTACTCTCCATCCTCAACTCTTCTCGAATAGTGTGTGGGTTCTTTAACATCCCACAGGGAACTTACATTGTATGAACATGGAGGATATTAACTTTGTAAGATGGGGCCTACAGTTTATAGTCCTTATCTGTCTACCCATATGGTAATTTTGCAGATGAAATTACATGTACAAAGGCAGCCCTTTCTCCTCAGTTATTTTACTTAAGATCCTGAGTGTTGATCTGGTCGGGGTTAGAACCCGCAAACTCCCGCATGACAGCCTAATGCTCAACTAACTGAGCCACCGATGCACAGTAGATTCTGAAAACCCTCAATGGTGGACCCTTCTAGGGTGGAACCCATGACATCCTACTCCGCAGTTCAATGCTTTGTTAACTGAGCAAATACACTGTTGGGTGACCGTAACCAACACTGCCCTTCTGCATGAATTTGATACCTGGTACTTGTTGAAAGCAAACACCAACGTTTCTAGAATAAAGCTAAGATATGGGACAAGTTCAGTGCAGGCTTCTTCCTCTAATGTGGCAAACGCACTGTAAGATAAAAGTCAAGAAAATAAATGGTTAATTTTTATATCAAAGTCTTATGAGCAAGGTGGAGTACTTCTCTTATTGGTAATGACAGGTTGAGATTGTATCAAAAAAGTGATTTATCTAGGTGCATGTGTGATCCAGATGTAGCAAATACCTGCAAGCTGCCTCCTGGACTCTCTTGTTGCTATCCAATATTCTTTTGAGAAGCTAAAGGCCAAAAATAAAAACACAGCATCACAAAATACGAAGTGGACTCTGTTTTATTATTCCAGTTGAAATCTTTAGCACCATGTTCAAAAAGGCTTTTCAGTCAATGGTAGCAGCAAAACGACACTCTTAGGGGCTGTCAATGTGCAAGACACTTACAAAAAAATACAACAAGAAGGAAATATTGACAATCTGACTCGCATCAAGTCGAATTGAGTTGAATCGTCTGGCATTTAGAAACTCGTCTTAGAGGCTGTCGATTTACAAGACAAAATACAGCAAGGAGGATAAGGGGATGGTAGGAAATATTGGCGATTCAACTCGAGGAAAGTTCTTCTTTTCCTTGTTGGCAAACTTTCCTTCTTTTAATATTCCCAGGAATATGTCGTATCAGATCTTTCTTCCAGCCAGACGCTCTAAGAATGAGGTATGTTCCGTGTTTACTTCCTTTTGGCCAACATTCCTTGTTTAATATTTCCAGGTGAGTAATAAACAAACAATCCATTATAGGCTCTAAATTGCTTTATTAGCAAGGGTAGATTGTAGGCGATCGATTTAAGGTTCTTGGCGTTGTTATTTGCTTTGTTTGCCGTATATGTCTCGGATTCTTCATTGCTTTATAAAAGAAAGAGACAACTATGTGTTTGATCCTTTGGCCACCTTCTGTTGTTTAATATTCTCAGACGTATCCACCAGGATGAGTTTTGCTTTCCAAGTGTCCCACGAATCGACTGCCAGCAAGATGACTCAACTGAAAGCGACACAACTCAACTCTATTCAAGTCAATTAGAGTGGAATCATCAACATTTACAAGCAGCCTCTCTAGCTGTCTTGCTGTATTTTTTCTAAGTGCCTTGCAAATCAACTGCCAGCCAGATGACTCAATTGAAAGCGACACAACTCAACTCTATTCAAGTCAATTAGAGACAGGCAGCCTCTCTAGCTGTCTTGCTGTGTGTCTCGCGAATAGACTGCCAGCAAGACAACTTGACTAAGAGAGACACAATTCGATTCGAGTTGAATTGTCAACCAATGTAAGCATCTGCCGTTTCTTGTGAATCGACTTTAACTTAGTCGAATTGTCAAATCCAAAGACAAATCAACTCAGTTTGGATGTATTGGACATGTGTGCTACATGTACATGTATATTGATGTCCTAAAACAAAAAGACAATAGCTTGATTCAACTAAATTCTAAGGAAAGTACACTTGATTCATATGCAACCTTCCTTTTGTGCATAATGATCACATGAGTGAATAAGCTCTATACATGACGTACAGTGTAGAAATGAGTCAAAGTTAATGTTTTTTTTTTGTACAACACATCATATTTGTACCCCCAACACCACATGCACAATTTAAAATGGTTATTTCAAGGTGGCTTACTACAGTTTTCCAAAGAAAAAGATCAAGATTTTGAAATCTGTGAAATTCAAGCAACAGGACGTCTCTTGAAATTGAAATGTGTAATTTCCAATCCCCCCACCAGGAGCTCGGTCACTAAGCATTTCCCCTGATTTGCATTTATTTGTCAGGTAAATTACATTTTATGAGGTTAAACAAAGTTTAACCAAGTAAACAACTAGGAGCGACTGCAGCCAATTGGTCAGTGGTTGTAGTATACTGGCGCATGCGTGGAATACCTCGTGCTTTGGGCTGTATCGCTTATTTATCAGTGTGGCGGGAAGTAGGAGCATTGTGTGGGGAGCGTTTAGCGGTTTTTGTTCCCTCCCTCCCCATCCTCTGCTTTCCACTGTGTATCAGTGTGACGGGTGCCCATTCTTCTCGGGGGCGTGGGGGCTCATGGCTGGGTTGTCAGGTTTTGCCAGCCATCGGTGCAGTCTCCATCTTGGAGCTGGCTGCCAATAGTGGAAGCTCCAGGATGTTTCGGGCACCCAACCTCCAAAGAGCGACGATGTTGTTTAACATAAATTGCAGTGACTAACACTTCAGAAGAGACATTGTGTTCCTTTAATTTCACAGATTTCAAAATCATGATCTTTTCCTTTGGAAAACTGTAGTAAGCCACCTTAAAATAAATTGCATACAAAGTTACACTGACCTCTTGCATTAGTCGCTGGAGGTATGCTTCATGTGGTTGACTGACAACCCAGTGGGCATATCGACTCAGAGTCCAACAAGTAATAGAGCGAACTAATGCCTGTAAAAATAACAGTATTACGTGTTAAAATGTCTAACTCAAACTAGGAGCAACATTTTTCTACAAGCAGCTACACACAATAAACACAAGAACTGCATGTCACCAGTTTTGTAAAATAGTTGAGTGTTATCATAATTACTTGGTTCTCAAAGTTTGCAGAACCCTTATTTGGAGTTTTAAGCATTGCTCCATATACAGTTTCACCTCCAATTTATTGTCCATTTTATATCAGTGTGACTAGTGCATCTTATTTTTATTATTATTATTTTTTTCATTTATTTTCATTTATTCATTTCCCCATTTATTTAGGTCTAAAAGGTACTGTGTGAGGTCTCACAGATGGGTTTCTAGGATTTGCCAGCTTCAGGGAAAAGTCCCCATCTGGGAAACAACAGCTAACATCATGTTAACACAAATTATTAATGGTAGAGCTTACCCTCTTTTCAGAGAGAGAATTAATAAGAAAAGGAATCAGTTCCGATAGGTGTGGAGCAATTCCTGTTAAGCAGCCTGAAATTAAAAACAGTTTCAAAAACATTAATAAAAGCATCCGCAATATGCTGTACCTTTTTGAGTGGACCTACGACAAGTAAAATCGTCTGGCGTTAGATAGAGTAAAATCTTTAAGTGCCACTCTTAAGCAGGTAAGGGTTCAGCTGAAAAACCTGTAAATGCTAACATTATTGCTGTCACGGTTCAAAATTCTTCAAACTACAGCTGCAGTTCAACTTTGATTTTTCTTTGTTTCAGATTGTGATAATGACTAAAACACAAAAAAAATCAAAATCGAGCTGTTCTTATTACTACCACAGGCAGTCCAGGCTCCGGGGGTGAAAATTATAAGGAATGGGGGCATGGGAAATAGTTGATTGTCAATGAGGTAATTTCTCTTACATTGTGTGGCAGACAAACAATACTTGTGTTTGCATTCACAGTTACATGTATGAATGTTTATACTTACATTACGCACTAACGACAGGAATACCTTTAAAATTTCAGGCTAGAGAGGGATGTCAGTTCAAATCCTGCTTAATTAACCCTTTGACGTCCAAACCGGCCAGACTTAGTATTTTACTCTGTCTAACGCCAGACAATTTTACCCCTGGGTTAAGCTTAATAGCTTTCAATTTGTTATTGCTTATGTAAGAATCATAACAGTACTTTGATGATTGAAATACTTAATGATGTTCTCTTCTTAGTCCAAATAACTACAGGTCTGTCATTCTCTTGAAACGGCATTCCTCATGTGAGAACGGGAACAGGATACAGTAGATGACCCAAAGAAAGAACACACAAAGCTTAATTTCGTCACCCACCTTCTGCTATTGCCCCCAAAACAAGAATTCCAGACTCTTTGGCTTCCCAGTCCGGGTGGAAAAGTGTTTCTTTTAAGATCGGCAGTAATACAGGCAACAGATCGTCTCGGAACACATTAGCAAGCACGTCCAGCGCTGCTGCAGAGCATTTTCCTGTTAATATGAAGAAAAGCAAAAGATTAACTTATTGACAGTCTCCTAGGAGTGAGACGATTTTACTCATTAACTGGGGCGGGGAGGGGGGGTTAGGGAGCGAGACAATTTTACTCATCAATAAGGGGGAGGGTAAGGAGTGAGACCATTATTTTTACTCATAAGTAAGGGGGGAGGGTAAGGAGTGAGATGATTTTACTCATCAACAGGGAAGGGGAAGGTAAGGAGCGAGATAATTTTGCTCATCAACAGGGGGGTTTAGGAGTCTATGGGTTAGCAACCTCTACATCCAACCAAAAACTATGGTCCCCTTTAAAAAAAAAAACAGCTTCCTAGGGTCTCCTCCTATTTTCATTTCCTTAGATTTCACTATGCAATGGTTCTCACATTGATCAACAATTTCTTGAACTACCGAGCAGTTTCTTACAGTACTTCCCTCATCAACTTGAAGGAAAACACAAGATACAGTACTGTACCATTCTTCCCTGAAGCAGGCACCCAGCAATGAGTAAAATCAACTAACATTACCCAATGTAAAATCTACAAGTCGGAATCTCTGGAGGGAAAGGGGTAACTGGGACATTGCTCTTGAGTGGAACTACAACTGTAGATGTAATGCTAACCACACCCGAGAATCATTTTCAATGATTTCCTGGCTTGCAAAACAATGGTATTAAATTTTTGTATCAATAAAGGTATATCTCAAATTCCAAAACTTCATGATTATACATGTAGTTTCCATGACGTCCACAAACCCAGCTATTCTTCAAAGGCCAATGACAGAACTTGAAGAGGGTTCACAATTTGCAACTCCTGAACCTCAGCATTTTACAGGAGAGGAAAGTATCCACTTACGCAAGTTCCAGTCTGACAAGGCATCATCATCCATATCGTCATCGTCATCTTCATCCTCGCTGTCGCCCTGCAAAGAAGATCAGTGAACATTGTTAAATTGGTAAAGTTGATATAAAGTTCAAGGTTCAGCCATACACGTAAATAATTATTGATCAAGATGTTTGAACCAGAGGATCTTGAAATACATGTATTTATTATATAAACAGCAATGAAATACCAAGAGAGCTTTCGCACGAAAACATGATATCTTCACACGTGAAGATAACATGTTATTTTCACACATGAAAAGATCACCGTTTCTATGGTTGCAAATAAAAATGGCGCCTTTCGATGCCTTTAGTGAAACGATTTAGTATTTCATTCTGGAGGTTGGTGTTAATGTATTTTTTCTAATAAATAGAATATTACAAGGCCGCTTGAAGATACGAAATTTCTCTTCTTATGGTGAAAAATATTTCACTCATTTGCTGCATTCAGTCGTGAAATATTTTTCAACAATCGAAGAGAAATTTTGTATCTCCATGTGGCCATGTAATATCCTCTATGTCCTTGATGTATCAACCTGTTTGCTCTACAGAGAAATTTATTACTGTTGATATATTATACATTGTACATGTACTGTATACAGTATACATACAATCACGTCATCATATATATTGTTAATTTCTTACACCAATATTGCCATCCTGTTCATGTTGCTGACTATGTGTCTTGGATTTATGAAACCTTGGTCTTATATCTTGTTCGCTATCTGGGACAGCTTCATCATCCTCGTTGTCAGCCTGAAAGCAACAAAAAATAATTCAGAGTTAATCAACCCATCAACCAATCAATCATGTTATATCACACAGAGCTGATAACCCCCTAAGTTTGCTTTGGCATCAAAGCACAACACAGCCAAAATAATCCTGTGTGACAGGTTTGTCAAGTCAGGAGTTCAGAAGTTCAATCCATTTCAATGCAATTTAAAGGATTCAACAACTGTACAGTACTAAGGGCACCCGTTTCGCTAGTGGTCAGTGGTTGGTTTGTTGGAGCCATGCATCGTACTTGTGGCATTTGTTCTGGCAACATGAGGAGTTCTGTCCTCCAACATGGTTCACTTTGAGTTTGTTTTGGCATCCAAACAATCCCACCTTTTTTTCCCACTGAAAGCTCAGAGTGACAGGTGCCTGTTTTTAACATTACTGGTGTGGGAGGTCATGGCTGGGTTGCTGTGTTGTGCCAGCCATGGGGACGCTATTCTATCTAGGAACTGGTTGCCTAAGATGGAAGCCCCTGATTTCCCACGCAACCAATCATCAGTAAGCGATGCAGTTGTTAAACAAGGATATTATTATCTCGGTCCACAAACCCATTCATTTGGCCAAACTGGGGTCCATAGGATTCCAAAAAATTTCGGCAACTCTCCTAACAGGGTTTGTACTCCTTTATTACGCTTTTTAAATTCCATGACTTTCCATGACCTTTTCCAGCTTTCCAAGACCTCAAATTAAGCTGTCATTTTCGAAAATTGTCAAAATCATCCTTGTGTTGGGGTATTTTCTGACGTAACTTGCCTTTCTTTTATTTTTCTCCTTGCTTTCACACCTGAAATAATTTTTTCTTTCATGTGTACTTTAAGTTCAGTGGCGTTACCTTTAAAAGAATAAGGTCAATCTCGGAGTATCTCATTCCATTGACCAGAATTGGAACAAGCCTAAAATAAAAAATAAAGGAAAAATGGACAAGACTTTATGATGTGAACACAAAAAAAGTGACACATTAAGTACACTGTATGATATCTGTCAATTTCCTGAATACCGGTAATACAAGTAAAATGCATTGAGCTAATAACAACAATAATTAAAACTTCAACTACTAAACCCAATCCTTTCGCATATCTTGCTAGTACAGGGCTTCTGATAGGATGCGGAAAAAATTTAAAGATTACGCGGAAATTTCTGGCCATATCATGCGTAAACATGCGTTGATTATGCGGAAATTTAAACAATTTATAGAACTAATAATTAATCCCGTCCAATGTATTTACATGCTTATGGTAAATCAGGACTCGAAATTGCGACCAATACAGTTGCATTTACGGCTGATTTTTTTCCCTTTGCGATATCGCCAATTTGCGAGCAGCTTTCACCGTTTAAATAAAAGGGTTAGTAATCGGCACTTTGCCAAAAGTTTTGCTAAAATAAATAAAGCGATAAAAAAATATTTTGTTTCTCCTCATGAATTTTGTTTCAATTTGGAGATACAACTGTATGTAGCAAAATTGTGTTGTGGTTGAACCACCAATCCAATCCCTCGATCATTCACCATTTTCAGCGGTTTTTTTACACATACGTATGATGGGCTCCTATTTTGTTTTGTACAACTTCATTGCAAATAACCATCGCAATGATTCTCTCTACTTTTACAAATGATCAATTTAATTTGTTACTATAACTTGCGGCTAAATTTTCATACCTTGTTGCATCTTTTTTACAAATTTCGAGCCTAGGGTATGTTATGAAAACGTTTTAACTAGAATCCAGGCTCATTGCCGAAAAATGTGTAGAAACTGCTTACGAACTTTCATCTTGCGAACGAAATGGCGTGTTTTCTTCAATGTTCAGGAAAATAAGCGTTTCAAAATAGTCAATCTCTTTGGCTTTTGTGTTTGTGAGGATGGTAAGTAGCTGCTTTATCACTAATATCAGGCATTTCTTCTGTTTTATGAGGAAAATATTGGAATTACGCGGAGGATGCGGATTTTAGGGAATTATGCGGATCCGCATCGCCGCATCCTGTCAGATGCCATGCTAGCACTTCACATTGACTACTGTTGGTGCAGATTTTCAAAAGATATGCAACCACTTTTGTCTGTTCCACACATGTATGGTACTTCACACTGAAACAGCATTAACAAACAACGCCATTTTGGCTCACTATATTTACAACTTTCGTCGGAGTTTTGACACAAGGCATAAACAAGGTTGGTATTTGCCACGAAACTTGCATGATTGTGTTTATTACAGGTCATGTTTGTTGACACTTTTTGTTGATTCTATTGGATGGTTATTTGACACAATGCAAATGACGACTTGTCACATTCCAACAGGCAGAATCCAAAAAGGGGTGGCTTGGATGCAGACTCTTATTTCCCACCCCAATCCTCTTGCGGCGAAATCTCGCAGCCTTGCCGCTCGCACCACATTTACATTTTGTACAAAAGAGTCTGCTCACTGGCTAAATTGAATTGAACGCAAACAATCTTTAAAGAAAGATAAACCTTTGTCAAATTATTGGCTTAAGAAACAAATCGAGTGAAATAGATTGTAATTCCCTTAAGTAGCATCAAACTATTTGCAATTATAATAACCTACCTGGTACATGTATGTACTGTACATTGTTCCTGACTATTGAGTGGTACTGTACAACTTTTGTCTTATCCTCACATTTTACATTCTTAAGCCACATACTGATTTTTTACCTGGGAAGATGAGGAGTTAGAGCTTCTTTGCAAATGGGCTGTTCAGCCAGTGTTAACCAGAATTCACAAGCTTCGAGTGAAACATTCTCATCTTTGTCCTGTGTTCTCATTAACATGTACTACAAATCAAAGCAAAATGTAAGACTGTGTTTTCTGTACTTAACTACTTTTTTACTATTATTATTTTTATTTTTCCAACAAGAAAAATAGTTTTTTACATTATTTATTTAGTATTTCAAGTACTTCTTATTAGTACTCTCTAGCAAAAAAGAAGATCATCTTGCCCTGAGATCTCATTAACATGTGCTAAACGAAAGGAATACTGTACAGCTGTAGGTTCTTTTTGAAAAAAACATTATGCAATTTCATTCTTCCAATATTCTTAAGTACTCTCTGTCTAAGAAGACGATCATTAACAAAAGGTCAATGTTAAAAGCAGGCCCTGAAATAACGACCAATACAGTCCCTACTAATAATTATTGCAACTGAATTTTTTCCATTTATCACCAAAATATCTGCGACTACTTTTCACCTTCGCAATATTATTTTTCAATCTGGATCAGATTTTTCAATCTGGGTCCTGGGACCCGCATGTTCAGCCAAATTGGGGTCCCAAGAATTTTCTTAGGGTCCCAAAATCTTGGTGACCCTCTGCTAGAAAAAGAGCATGTTTTAAATTATGAGAAAAAGAGAGTAACCAACTTGGAATTAATATTGACGCACATGCATAGGACCGGCCGACAAAGGCTTTTTCTAGAGCCATTACATTCATTCCTGGACAAGAACTCTGTTAATGAAAGAGCACCCTTTTCAAGGGTTTACGCATCACTGGTTTCCTGCCTTAGGAGCACCGAACAGTGACGTCTTTTGCTATATATTTGCATTCAGTGACTTGCAGTGTACATTCCTCTGAAGTAGACCGCAGAAGGCGGTCGAAAATTTAGTTTAAACCTTTTTAGATGTTTTAAACTCCATTTCTTAGAACTTCAATTATGATCACAGATCGCTCCAACAGTTTTACAAACAACAGAATAATTTATACTGACAAATCAAAGCAAGTTGTGTGAGTTATTCAAGTCAGTGCCTTGCGTCCTGGGACGCATTAAAATTTTGATGATGCATTTTTTGGATTTTATTTGCGCAAAAATGCACGATTTCTGCGTTAACGCGATCCCTGGAACTTCCCCTACATTTCCACACATTTCTGCATCCCCTCGATCATTCACCATTTTCAGCAGTTTCTTTACAGACATTAGATGAAATCCAGGTTCAGCAGAGGAAGGAAGATGCCTACAACATATTATTCTACAATTGGGTGTTGACTTATTGTACACTGTAACTTCCAGTTATTTGCAATCATGCCAAATGAAAAAAAAAAAAACAGTTACAAAGTACATGTACCTCAACTATGTTATTCATGTGTGGAATGAGTTGATCTGCTCTGACTTCCAGAAGCATGACAAGAGCACGGCAAACGTTTTTCCTGACTTCAGGGTCCTCATCTCCAGCAAGCGCAAACAGATTCTAAAAACGGGCAACAAACACCTTAATACCCAACCATGATGTCACAGTAGAGCAAAATCAGTTTGACCTCAGCTAACATAGGGACCTGCCACTAGTCAGCCCATGTCTGCTACATTTTACTCACATTCTTCGCTGAGGTCAAACCGATTAGGCTCTACACAGTGTAGAGGTTTCCGTTAGTGTGAAATGACAGTGTCCTTGTAAATGTACAATGTAAGTTCAATTTTTCCCCAAAAAGTTTAATTAATGAATACTTGCATTGAAAGACCTTTGAGAGGTTTCCGTTGTGTGAAATTTCAGTGTCATTGTGCACGCACGCAACTTGAAATCTTAGTGGCAGCCCTGCGGCTAGGTAAAAATGTCACAAATACATGTACATGTAAATGTGATAAAATCAAAAAATAATATGTAACTTAACTGAGAAATATTGATAAACATAACAAAGGGACATACAAAACTAAAACAATTACAAAAAGATCTTAGGAAAATAGTTTTGAGCATGTTGAATCACATCATACAACAAGTCAGCTGGCTTACCTCAATAAAAGTTGCGATGTGCACCATGAGAGCCTGTGTTCTAGTCACAATAAACTGATTTACGCAACCAATAGCATGCGACCTAAAGGAAATTATGACGTAATAAACAACTTGCTACTGGGATAAAACTGAACTCTTCACCACCATACGTCAACATCAAGACTATTTGTACATGTTTAAGATCAGGAATAAGTTTTGGTATTATTTTCAAAGATTTTAGACTAGGCTTTGTTTTCTTATTATTTTGAGCATAAAAGAATCTGTTTTCAAATTCTGCACTTTTTTGGTAGGGAAAAATCCAAACGATCTAAGGTCAAAATTTGTTTTTGGATTTTCCCAAAACACCACACCCTTACTTTCTGCTAAAAAGCCTGGCCGCAAATTATGGGTGCAAAAACCAAGATCAATCTATTGACCAAACAAAATAACAGACCTTATTTTAGGGCTTGCATGTCTAAAGAACTGCAGAAACTTTGGAATAAGTATGTTGAGTGGCCTGTTTAGTGCGTCACTGTCAAGTTGTTCAGCAGAATCCTCACAGATCTTCTGTAAAGCCCCAAATGCACCCTATCAAACAGAACGAAATTAATATTGTTGGATCAAAAACAATAATATTATTATTATTGACCCACAGGAATTGTACTACGAGTACTACAAAATCTGTTATTACTATTACCATCATCTACATTAAAGCAGAAATTAGCAAGTCAAATTAACATTGTTTTCCATTCTACAGTTTTGCGCTCAGTTACCAGGCCTTTGAACAAAAGTGAGGCTGGTGTTGACTTTGCTTTGATACATGTATAAACCACACCGCCTCTCTTACGTAAATTACGCTTTTGCAATGCTACATGAAAGTGACGAATGAAGAGATAAGATTCAAGATGAATATGGAAGAGATCACTCCGCAGATAAAACTTAGGCACTGGAAACTGATTGGGTATGTGCTGAGGAAAAGTGTAAATGAGAACACAAGGATAGCCTTAAAATGGGCCCCAGAAGGAAGACGTAGGAGAGGTAGGCTGAAGGAGACATGGCGGAGAACGGTAGAGAGAGAACAAGGTGAACTTGGGTTCAAAGGTTGGACAGAAGCCGGTTGTTGTGCGAAAGACCGAGAAGCTTGGAGAGAGAGAACGCAAGGCCCTATTTCCCTCAGAGGGAAAAGGAAAAGATGATGATGATTTACATACTGTAACAAAAGCGGTGAGGTCTGTATGAAAAACAAGGTCAACTTCAGCCAATATTCAAAGGCCTGGCAACTGAGCACATGACTGTAAAATGGTCTATTGGTGGTTCATTGAATTCAACTCTGCTCCAGGATCATGACTAGAATTCCCAACCATTCTTCAGGCTTAGCTTCCCAATTTTGAAACCGTCTTATTACTTCTATTTATAATTTTTAAAGAATTACCAAAATAGAAAAGAAGGCTTAGAAATTGTGGAAGCCATGGCTAACATGTTCAATTTGTTTTTCTTGTCCTTGAGATACAGTAACTACCACTGCAGAAGGGAAACACTATTTCTAAATTATTGAAATGTGACTTCTTGTTGATTCTCCATCTTGTCCAAACAGTTCTGGTCGTGGTTCTGCAATTCCCCATTTTCCTGTGCCTCCACAGAAAACAAAATTTGACTGGAGTGGGGCAATTGGATAGTATTTGCACCAATTGCAAACAAGAGGGTTTAAGTTGCATGGCAAGATTATAAGCACAGTGTATGGAACCAAGAAAGTGCCAGCTTCATGGCATTTCCCAGAAGGTTTTAAATCTTACCAGCACTTTTACAGCAGAATTTACAGTCAAACGATTCATTTTCATAGAGCTCAAGGCTTCTTTATTACAATATCAGGTATCAAAATAAGACTGCTCCACAATGTATATTGGAAGGTATGTAAATTGTTTTTGTCCAATATAAAGCTCTCTTTTGAGCCTTTATGTACTCTTAACCTCAAACAAATATGCTTTCGTTGAAAAGATTAAAAAATACAATATTAAGATTTTGATTATTATTCTAATTAATTATTGCATTGTTGATAATCCTTTTTATCCTTATTCTATAGTAAGATAGAAATAAAGTGCTTATCATAATAGAAAAAAATAATAGCAACTCTTAACACCTTCATAGAAATTAAATGATTATTACACAATAATAACTTAAGCCCAGCTGGCATTTGTCAGCACTTATGCAAGCCTTGAAATAGCAAATAATTATTGTCAGGCTGAAAGATAAACAAGCATTTCCCTGATGTTGGATTTTCAACTATCTGCTGTCTTTTAAGAATAAAACACTGGCTTTTTTGGTTACTGGGGTGTCAATTGCAGATATTTTTTTGCTACTGAACAAAATTAATCAGACTTTTGCGACATGTTAGTACATGTTCTGTCTGGAAACAAAACTGATATTTTGCTTCTTCAAGTTCTTGCATTGGTAATGATGATGGCAGGGAAAAATAACTAATTCATTCATGGTTTTCTTGTCGAAAAAGGAATTCTCTGTAGAGAAGGGAGATAAAATTGAGATTTTAATTATTGCCAGATTTTAGTTTTCAATTTGTAATAAACGACACTTTGTCGTAATCTCAAAATATAGGGCATTTTCTTTCGTTTACCTCGCATACATTATAGTCTTCACTATCCAAAAGCTGGCACAATGCAGGCAACAGCTGTGGCCAATTCGTGAGATCTCCTTTTGCAGCAACAGTTGTTACCAAAATCCCGATGGTCGCTCGTATGAGCGGCGAAGGATCGCCGATAGCTTCAAGACACTCTGATTTGATAAATTCTTTCACCGGATCAGGGAAAGTGTGGTAGTGAGATTTGACGTTGTTTTTAAGAATCAAACCAGAGAGGGAACGTGTTGGCTCGTCTGAAATGAAACAGGAAGCAAAGAAAGAAACAATGTCAATTTCAACGGCATTTGATGGACGTAGAGGAAATTTTGCACGACATGTGATTGTTCCGTTCCCGTGTTTACCGGAACTTAGATTTCACTCGCCAGTACCTAACATTAAGCTTTTGCTTACCTTCGGTCTTTAACTTCGTTAATACGAATATCAGGTAATTATTGAAGTCGGGGAATTGATTTAAAGACTCGAGTTTCTGAAAGGCAATTTCGTTAAGGAATGCGACTGAAATGGACCTCGACTGCGACCGGTTTGATTTCAGGAGGCACGTGTGACGCGCCAAATCATGTCGGAAAAATGACCAATATTTCAGCAAATTCCGAAATTATTTTGAATTTTAACATCGCAACGCGTAATGTAAAGGATACTTGTTGAACTGCCCGCTGTACTTCGGTATTTGGGCTTTGACTTTCCTTCAGAAGTTGAATAATCTGCTGTAAACCGTCTTGGTCCGGTTGCCACGCCATTTTGGTTTCTCTGAACCGGCTCAAAACCCCTGCATTTCCCGTCAAGCACCGGACACCCCCATCCAGTCGGCAATCTTCGGCTCTAATCCGTAAACTTCGGTTCCAGTCGGTATGCGCGTTCGAATGAATCTCGAACTCGACGATGGTGACTGGGATGTAACTTGTTTCACCATCCGATAAAACTGGCTTAAAATTCGCTGTCGTAATCTTCTTTACAAACGGGGCCTGGCTGTCTGGGGTAAATGACAAATTAGCTCATCCTCGATCGTATACTAGCGAACACCTCCTGGCTAGTCAGACTCGAATAAACTGCTTTGGAGTGAAAACCCGATGAAACTACAGCGACGTTTAAATAACGCTTCTCACATAATTTTGACTATTTCGTGTTAATGTTTTGCACAGAGGAAGGCAAATAATTTTACCAAAATGATAAAAAAGTGAAGAGAGCGTGTAAAAATTTTCTAATGATCAAATTTATATTATCGTTACCATATAGTTAATGGTTTCTTTCCGTATATTTTTTTAAAATTAAAAGAATGCTATAGGGTTCATTAACCTCTTGTTTCCTTTTTAAGATGCAATTTATTTATTTATTTATTTTTTTTTTCACATCTTGAATAAAAGACAAGTTATTTGAGTTTTTTAAGTCGTTGGAAACCGAACAATGCCACCTAGCTAGCTAGTGTGAACAAGGCCTCGTGACCCAAACAAGGCCTCATTTCACTTAAGGTGACTGAAGACAGTTTTTAAGCACTTTTACTTCCATTTCTGCCATATTTAGGCAGCTTTTGCTAGGAAGCTCGAACTTGGTCACTGATAAACTGATAAGTGTTACCACGAAGGTTTATATTTTTGACAGTCAATGTGCTCTGCAGGCTGTTACCATGGTAACACATCTGGATTTAAAACAAGGCCTAAAGGAGTCTTATTTATTTAGGCATAATTCACTCATCAGTAATAAAAGTAATAAAAATAAGGTTTAATAGCTGTTATCATACAATTTC
>BLFO01000231.1:378793-383793 GCA_014634245.1 Montipora cactus
AAATTTTTAGCTGACCAGCTTTTATTCCATATGGACATTTACAGGAGACAGTCATTCAATAAGGACAGCTTTTATTAACCGTGCAATTTTCTAAGGGAGTGAACAATGTTGAAAATTCTTTCAACGGGGAAACAAAATGGAACAACACTCGAAAACGACCAAGACTTCATCGCCTTAAAGTAAAAACAAAACGAATTGCAATGTCAACTCAACACTGCGGCGAGATCTCCAATTTTAGAGAATATTTAATGCCACGAAATTATGTAAGTAGACGGACGCAATCGCAGAGTGGTATCAACGAATGAAGAGTAAAATGTGCAGAATGCACGATACAAGGGTAGTAACGAAAATATTGCTATATCCATCCCTTAATTTAAATGTGGCGGAGAAGGCAAAGTTTTTAGCTCCCAATCTTTGCCTGCTGGGTCTGGTAAATCATTAAGTATTGCTTTGTTGCTCGATCCAAAGAAGTCAACATATAGCATACTACCAGCTATCCTTTCAATAATGTTCAACCGAGAAAGTAAGCTAAATCACTTTATCTTCAATTTTTCCTAATTAGAGCAAGTTTCAGTTTTTTTTCCATACAGTTAGATTCCAAATCGAGGGTGACTGTCATAAACAAAAACCGAGTGAGAAGGTAGAGAAGAATTAAACCATAACCGAGAATTCCGTAACGTCTTCTCGCCGGATTCTGAAGCTATCCTTAAAGTTAAACTTTGAGCCTCCCATAATTTCTGTTCTCTCAACAACCTTGAACCTCACTGGACAAAATGACATCAGTTGTTCGGAGCAATGCAATAATGCGGAACTTTTTGGATAACTGTAATTTTATCTTTACCCGTGTTGAAGTGCCTCACACATAATTTGCACAATTGGATCGAGTATGAAATGACTTCAGTTTTGTAAATGGAGGATAAGATACGACAACAAATTTTAAATCATGTGAACCAAACAGTCTAATCACCCTTCTGAAAGAGGAGAGGTTAAACCGTGAACCAGAGCTATACAGTTATACAGCGTGTCAGAGCATTACAGGAAGTGAGTCTATCACACTAGATCGAGATCCTGGTAACATATCCTTATTAATGAGAGGTTATAGAAACTTTGCTCTATTCATTGTTACACATATGAAGCAAAATTTAATAGAAGTCAACAATGACATTTCTGGAATGTCCTCAGCACAAGACTAATTATCATGAGAATCAAGAACATTCTAGATATCATAACAACATCATGTTCTTCCTGTTTCATTTGAGATTTAAATACGGCGCTTCTCTTTAAAGTGCTACTGTGATCAAATTTTTATCCCTTGAGTTTTTTGGTTTATCACATAGAGTACCATGAAACATTAAAAACGCTGTTTACCGTTTGGAAATATCTGCATTGGTTCCAGAGATATTTAAGGACGTTCGCGCCCAAAACCTTCCCACGTACAGATTTTTTTAAAACTTGCCACGCAGAAAGGTAATGATCTACTTTTGCCAAAAAGGCAAAAAAAATTGGAGGGTCACCGTGCTCGTTTTCGAGATCATGAAGTGCATTTTTAGAAGATTGCGTTACTTTAAGACGATCTTAGCTTACAACTGTCAGCAATAAAAAAGCTACATGAGTGAAATTTAGATCAGGTAAACGTACTCAGTTCAACATAACTAATATAACTAAATTAACCTTTGCAGCTGATGTCTTTTTCTGAGGTGAAATAGACCTTGAAAAACGATACATATTAGTCTAAGAAAGAAAACTTGGGTCGCACGAGAGCATAAAAGACCAAATATTTGTAACTTCTCACGCACAGATTTTTCTTGTTTTTTGTTAAAATGGACAAAATCAAGAAAGGAAGTGATCTACGGAAAGAAAAATGGGGGTCACCGAGCATTCAAGAGAGTAAAATCGCTGCGAAGTTCTCAAAGCGATTGTCTATTCGCACTGTCACGCCATTGCGTGACATTTCCGAGAAGACCTGGGTCCACAGCTATCCCATGATGCCACATACTTTCATGTTCCATTCTTGTGGAAAATTTTTGCGCCTTTAGCATCGTGTTTACCTGCGTGGTCTACGATGCATGACGTTTGCGTGACATGTGCGAAAAGATGCGCAGTAGCAATGGGCGCGAACGTCCTTAAGTTTGAAAAATGTGTTAAATAGCTGATGACGTCATTCACCCCACCCAGTAGAACATCAAGAATATAAATAGAGCTACCTCGGTCAATTTGCAACAGAGACCATTGAAACTTGGTGAGCTGATAGTTCTGAAGGCAACACACCTACGACTGTAAAGAAATTGGTTCCCATGGCAACCCACTCTTTTCCAGTCCCCTCCAACCTGATTTCAATATTTTGGTGATCTCAGGCTAGAAATACATTTACCAAGGCCACAAACTCGACCTAACATCTTTATATGCTGGCAGGATCATGCAGATGAGGCACCATTTGCAAATATCAAAACAGAACGCCAAAGGTGGTCTGCAAAGCTTTTAATATCAGGGAGGTCTGGAACCCAGTATGTTGCCATGGTAACAAAAATGGTATGCTCATATTGTGGAACACATCTACTAGAATCTTAGTGCAAAGAACCAAGTATTTCTGATACAAATTGGCTGAGATATCTTTCTCCATCGTACTTGATCAAAATTTGGTAGGGTTTATGACGTCATCACTTGGCTAATTTGCATATTAAAAAAACTTGAATATCTCCAGAACAAAAAGAGATATTTGAAAATGGTAAACAGCATTCTTCTTCTCGAACAGACTACGTGTTTATGTGCCAAAATGGCTTCGACAGGGAAGATTCAAATTTCGTCACAGAAGCACTTTAAGAACTTTCACTTCGCCATTGTTAAGTTCTACTCTGCTCGAACTCTGCTCAGTTCTTTTATGTTCGTGGGCTCAAATGATTTGTGTTAGGAAAGTTAAAAGAAACGACGTACTGCCGGGTATCTAGTTTTTTGAAAGCACTTCCCGGCTGCCGGGTATCTAGACACGTCCTAAAAGAAAGAATATAAGAAAGTTCATTAGAAAGTTAAACCGTGAACTTTTAGGACTACCGTATTTTATCGAGTTAGCTGATCACGCAATAACACAATGAAATCATAATTGCAGAGTCCTTTCATCGCCGAGGAAGGCATTTTTGGACCTCACACAAATAGCATTTCTTAGGAGCAGCAGTCGTAAGTTGCTTATTGCTCAATAACACTAACAAGTAATGTATGTATTTGTGATAAACCAGTTCTGATTACGTTTTACTTGATTACTGTTGTTATCTCTGTACTTTGGATCGATGCTATTATCTTTGTCAGTATTCCTTTTATGTTTATTTTTTGAAGTAAACACGGTCATTCAGTTGTGACTGACGTACGTATGCAAAGAATTTGCCAGTGTTGCTTATACTTTAATTTATTTGCAGTGGGATTTATTATTCCTCCTCAACTGGTTGTAACGAGAAACATTACAAGGTAACTAGTCATTTTAGTGAGTTGCGAGATTGCACCAAATTAGTTCAGCTTTCAATTAAAGAAACGAGGCATGATGTAATGTGCTCCTTTCTTTTTAATGAGGTTTAAATGAGATGCAAAATGGTTTTCTGCAATGAATCCCGCAATTCATCAGTCATTGTGGCTTGCTGGGTCTAGTTAATTGCTTTTTTTGGTTTGATCGAACTGTACTGCCCTTTGTTTTCTTCTTTGTGTGTTTGAGACATTGAGTATGATGTATCTTGAATTTTTCCTGATTAGAGTAGATTTTACTGAGTTTTCCTATCCGCTTAAGTGGGACTAAACCGTGAGTTTATTGAAGCAATGGATCGGAACAATTAACTGTTTGTCATTTGATTTCTATTCGTGTTGAAATGCCTTATTAAATTGTACAGTTTGATCGAGTATGAAGTGACTTGCTCCGTTTAATTTCCATGTATTTGTTACCTCTTTTAAGAACTTTTCAATTGGCCGCTCCAGCTGTACTCTCTTGTTCCATGTATTTGTTACCTCTTTTAAGAACTTTTCAATTGGCCGCTCCAGCTGTACTCTCTTTGCGTGGCATGGGCTTAAATGATTTGTGTTAAAAAAGTTAAAACACTTCGTTCCAGATGCTGTTTTACCGATAGATTTGATAATGGAATAACTGCATCAAATTCAAATTCCAGATTCACGAAGGCATTGCTTGAACTCACAAGAAACTTTCCCTTTTGAAAAGCATCCGTTTGGACCAAAATTGGTAAGTCTCTCATTGTTACTTTTAGCTTAATCGTATCATGCCATGCAAACCACTTACCAAAAGTGAGGTGAAATTTTTACACGGCATGTTTAAAAACCAGTTTGCTGAGCCATTTACCATGCTAAAATAAAGTTGATGGAATTGCTCCGATTTCGATTTTCGATCGATGGTGACTTGGAGTTACTTGGAATAAATCCGAGTGCTTCTTGATTTGCAAAAATCAAGGCTACGATCTTCCGCAGTACGTGTCCCCCAAATATTAGAAGCGAAAACTTTGTAATTATTTGATTGTGAAACCTCAGGCTAAGCGAAATCGAGAAAAAAAATCGATTTAAATCTAGTATTAAGTAGATGAATAACATAATACGCGTTTATGAATTCTCCCAACCCCTCGAGTGTTTATATCAGGCTATGCAAACACAGGAAAAAAAGTTTTCTGTTGCATTTATAAAATATTTCTCAAGGATAATTCAACAAATGAAGGAAACGCTGTTTTTTTCACTTTTTGATTGAAACAGATTTTCTTGACACACGCTCATATTTCCTACCAACCAATCAAAACGCGCGTCTGTCAATACATAACCAATCAAAATTCGTGAAATGTCACACCCGCGTTTACATACTCTCAACTAAACACAGCTATTGACCAATGAGAGTGTGCGTACTATCCTAATTATTTTATAAAGTACTGTGTTGTAGTGTGGGGTTCGACATACATTTAACCATTTGAAAAATTTTAAAATAATTGCTTGCGCAGGAACTGGTCCATATCAGGACGATTCCGAGA
>BLFO01000231.1:391293-408686 GCA_014634245.1 Montipora cactus
AGTCTAAAATATGTTATAAAGACTGATCTTAGTAGAACAACAAATGATCTGAAGCATTATGGCTAGAAATTGACAATGAATCTCATCATAATACAATTTGTGTGTGTTGTTTATAGACATCCACATAGTAATAGCGGAGCTCCGCGGAGCACCATTGTTAATGACGGTGCCTACTAATTCAAAGGTATTTTTGCGCCGGTTTATGATTATGCAGAAAATGTAGATCTTAGCAAGTGTTATTGAAACCCAAAAAGAAATTTTGGGGTAACCACGCATTTTTCAAAGATAATTGATGAATAATATTTGTAAAAAGCTTTAAAATACAAAGCAAAGTATGGCGTTCTTTCTCAAATTGAAGCTTAATTATCTCTCGATTTTTAATTTGCTTTGGGCTGCTTTTTTTCTGTATTGCAATTTTTGGTATATCTTTAGAAGCTTTGATAAGGTTACATGATGCCTGGAGGACCTGTGACTAGAACAGAAACGAAAGAAGAGCGAAAGAGAACGAAAACGACAAAACAGAATACCAGTAATAGTTCATACTTAATAGAAGAAGTTATTCCACAAATTCTTTCCTTGGGCACTAAACCGTTTGTTATTTTAAGGGATGCGTTATTTAAAGTGATGCGTAACTTTAAAAGGTGGTTTAATCGGTTCTTCCTTTGTTCAGGAATGAAAATCAAATTGTTTTTGTCAACTGGAATTAAATAACGATTATCTGTACTCTTTTGGACATTAAAAAAAAGTTGATTTGTTTTTCTTGTTTCGCTCTAAAATACGAGCGAACAAGTGCTTTGTTAATCCGTTTTCCCAATTGGTTTTCGTTGTGCCTCAACAGTGACAAGAAAATTTTCTTCTTATGTGAAAAACACGTAATCGCAATGAGTTCTCGTAAAATTCGGAAGAAATCTCACTAGTTTTTTTTTAGTTACTTGAGTGTATAGGTGATTAGAATGTAACAAAAATATATACTTTTGTATTTTCGCAATAAAGACTATTATAATTATTATAATTATTATTATTGTTATTATTATTTTGATTAGCTTTTTCTTTAGTAATGCTTAATTGTCTTTTTCCAATTTATAAATTATTCACATATCGTAAATAGTTTTCTATCGTAAATATATAATTTAGTTTTTAAAATTTGTAAATAATTTCGATACATAGTTTTAAATTGTAAATATTTACTAATTGTTTTGATAGTTGAAATAAAGTTTTTGTCATTATTATTATTATTATTATTATTATTATTATTATTGTTATTATTATTATTATTACTATTATTTTCTTTGCTTTCTTCTTTACAAAACGTCATCGCCTAACTAATGAATCTCATGGTACCTTTTACGCTAAAACCCGATATCGCATGAATAACGAAGCGATGAGTACGATGTCGGTTTTTCGAGTGAAATTTACTTTGGAATTCACCAGTTTGGCAATGAATTTTTCTTGAACCGAATGAGTTTTGAAAGAAAACAAGCACCCCCTCAGCGACCGAATGGAAAAGGGAAAAAAGCCATTTCAGAGTCAACTGTCAATAGCCAGTGAATAGTAATCATGCTAAAATTAGAAGCCATAAGAAAAAGCGTTTTTAGTTCAAGGTCAAAGAAGAGTTTATTCCACTTTATCTCTGAAAACAAGATCACTCACATTTTAATGTATTTCACGCCAGGTTGGCTTGGAACAAGAATCGGCAAAATACGGCAAGACAACCAAGAAAGGACGAACTTCAAACACGATCTGCTCCAACACTTAAATAACGTTTAGGTGCTTTAAACAAACTTCTGAAAACACAAGCTAGTGAGATTTCGATCCCCCTAATTTTACGAGAACTCATTGCGATTACGTGTTTATAACATAAGCGCCAAATTTTCTTGTCACTGTCGAAGCACAACAAAAACCAGTTGGGCAAACGGATTAAAAGAAGCATTTGTTCGCTCGCATTTTAGAGAAAAACAAACAAACAAATCAACTTTTTTCTTTATGTCTAAAAGAGTACAGATAATTGTTATATAATTCCACTTGACAATAAAAATAACATTTCCGATTAAGCCACCTTTTAAAAATACGCATCCACTTTAAATAACGCATCCGAAAAAATGAAAAAACGGTTTAGTGGTGGTTCACAAAACACTGACACCCAGTCCATGGACTACCCTGATGTACTACCCTAAAAATACTATTTCGAACGAGTACTGTTGATCTATATGTAAGCAGCATCTCAAATAGTGCTTACTTAAGCCTCAACACCCATTTTAAATAGTATTGTTCAACAGTATTTAAGTCTAAGCACCCATTTTAAAAAGATTAATTTCGATTACTGTTGTGATGGCTGATTACTTCATGTACGGTAAGTGAAGTGAAACATGGCCGTATGGATAAAAAGTATCAGGTTATGAGCAATGTAAGTATTATAATCAAATCACTTCTTTCAATAGCACTCATTCGAAATGGTATTTTTAAGTGTTAGTCCATTTTAGGGTAGTCCATTTGGGTAATCCATGGACTGGGGGTTAGCGTTTTTTCCACCACCCGGTTTAGTGCCCAAGGAGAGAATTTGTGGAGTAACTTCTTCCACTAAGTATGAACTATTACTGGTATTCTGTTTTGTCGTTGTCGTTCTCTTGCGCTCTCCTTTCGTTTCTGTTCCTCCAGGCATCATGTAACCTTATCAGAGCTTCTAAAGATATGCCAAAAATTGCAAAACAGAGGAAAAAGCAGCTCTAGCCAAATTAAAAATAAACACTTAGCTGTAAGTTTATATCCCTCCGATGCTTGACTTGAATAACTGCGTAGCCACCAGTGTGGACCACTGACATGCAAACTGGATTGAGACCAGCAAAAAATGCAGAAAGAAAGCATTTTCCAAATCGTTTTCCACCTGAACACGAAAAGCGTTGACTGGGTAAGAACTATAGTTGATGTAGTACGGCCGTGTAGCCGCGTCGAGCCACAGAAAGAGCGCGAAAAATGAAGCCTCGTTTATGTTTAGGTGAGTTAACCTGGGTTGAGTTTGCAATCTAATCGAAAAACCAGTACCTGGTCAGCGGTCAACTTAAAAAAAAAAACAGCTGACCTCGATGAGCTCTAAGCTTGAGTCCGCGATATGGTCACGTGATACTAGTCAGTGGATACCTTTTGACAGGTGTCAATTGATCAAGACATGGCTGTCCAACATCAAAGATGTATGTTGTAAACTAGCATGATATTGGTCACATTGGCATCCATGAAGGGGTGGACGTGCGGAGGTTCGATGACGTCAACGCTATAAAACCAAGAATTCTCGCATCGATGGGTTACCATATTTTCTTAACAATGTTGCTCCGCGCGGGCGCGCCTTTGGCGCGCGCGTTGAGCTCCGCTATTATTATTATCACCATCATTATAATTATCATTAGTCTATTATGATTATTATTTATTTAATTTGTATTTTTGGATTTCTGTTCCTTATGAAAACTTACTATTTAACATGTTGATCTTCTCTTACTTACTCTTAACTTTTTTTTTTCGCATATCTTTTCTTACCTACCTGCATTGCGTTCAAGTATGGGCATCGATATAACATTTTCTAAGAATTTTGAAAAGATTGGTTGCACAGACACTAGTCTTTAGTTAGAAAGTAGATTTAATGACCATTTGGAGAGAGGAACAACACGAACCAATGGGTCTTAATCATATGGCGGCCATGTTGAGTCCCTAGGGATTGAAAACTTGTGTTTTGCTCCACTGAAACTCGTTCCCAAACATTTCAATTCGAGGCTTGGGGTATGAAATCTATTGTGTGTGGCAAATATGGCTGCCAAGCCAATAAGGCCCATAGTCTGGAGTTGAGCCTGCCGGCATTTTTTTTTTAAACGACATGCAAAGGAGGCTTAAGGGTCAATTCGATACAAAATAACCCCTTGGCCTCATTTATGTTGCAAAATCGCTGATAATTCCAATATCAAAGAGCAATTTGATTCGATCCAAGACACCAAGTAGGCATTCACGTGGGATCCACTGATCAAATCAAGGAACGGCAGGGGCTGTGAATGAAAAAGCTAGTTGTTGTTGATGTTATGTGTGGTGTATTAGCCCAAACTTTTTTCTTTCATTTTTACTGTGGCTGTGAGGCACAGAGCTGAAAATCGAGGGGGGCTTGCTTTACGTTGTAGCCACAAATTGATGCCTCTCTTGTGATTGTTTCTGTCAGCTCTGGAAAGTGTAAAATTTGTCAAAAACAAAATGCCATATTTTATTGGGCACTGTTGTTTACTTTGACCAATAGAAGCTCACCATGTGTGCATTGCGTTATCCCCATGTCATGGTCGTTTTTTTCTATGTGTCATGGCGATTTCTTCCTTGTACCTGCAAAATTACATTTTGCGGATATTCTCTTGTTCATTCGGTTACTGTTACATTGCAAGTTGACAAAGAAAACATTGTAAGCATTAGTATTGACAGCACTATGTAAATATATTTGAATTATTAAACAGTTTGAATTCAAATTATACTGCTGTGACTGGAATTGTCGTGATTGTGTAATGGATGTGATTTATGACATCTTGCGAAATCCGATAAAAAAGGATCCGTCTTTGAGATTAAATAAAGTACTCTGAACATTCGTTGCTTCTTTATGTTTATGACTTGAAGAAGCTACTGAACACCGCAGAAGCGACAGAAAAAGCCTGATTTTGTTCATGTTTACTACAGAGTAAAACGAGGGAATGGATCCGATCGATTGCTGAAATCAGGATTTTGAAATGTTCTTACATAAATACGACCTAAAAAACTTGTACCCGTTGGCGGTTTTAGAATCAGTCTAAGAAGGCAGCAATTCGGCTCGATTACCAGCCGCTGTTGCGGGAAATGAGCCAGCCCTCACTTCCGAAACCACGATGGACGATGGACGCGTGAGGTGAGCCATTGTTGATCTCCGCCAATCAGAGACTTACCTTCCCAAATCAAACAGGAAATGTTCAAATTGTCACTGCGAAGGTACTGTTTGACCCGGGCTGTGTTCGAGATTAACAGTGCTTTAAAGGTGGGAAACATCCAAGATTTCAACAAAGGAAAGTGTTCCAGAAGCTGGAACAGCTTCTACCGACTGAGTTCGGAAACTTTACTGATTTTCAAGTCGGCGCCAAGGGAGAAATACGGCTTTCAAATCCATTGTTATTGCAAATATCCTAAGATTTCGCCAATGCAAGAGCAAGTAAAATTTAAAAAAAATAAACGAGACTTAACCTGTAAGGTGATGTTTGTGTAGTATTCTATGAGTCATTGGTCAGGAACGTAGGAGTCACGTGAGATAGAGCTCGCAAAACTAGAGCTCGTAGTCTTTAAAGCAGAGATTGCGAATTTCCACACAAGGTTATTTACGAGTTTATTGATTTTGAAAACTCCTAATTCCAAAGTACTAAGTACGTACACAACTCGCATTTAGCAAAGGCTAATCGAGGCAAGTTCTGCCTACATAACGTGAGGTCGAGTGGGTGAGCACTCACATATAATTAGTTTGTAGGGCGAGGACGTCAATTCTACGTTCCTGACCAATAACTCATAGAATTCTAATCAAGCTTCACCTTACAGGTAAGCTTCGTTTAATTTTTAAATTCTATTTTGTCATTGGTTACGTCACTACAAAGTCACGGGAGACTTTAAAGCAGTGTGGCAACGAAACAATTATAAGCCAAAATATAACATTTTATTGAGAAACTGTGGGATACATATATCTTATAAGATGTTTTGGTGTGTAGTATCGTTGAGTATTTTTTACGAGTTGTGCTGTATTTTGACGAGCCCGTTAGGGCGAGTCAAAATACAAACAACGAGTAGAAATACTCAGCGATACAACACACCAAAACATCTAATAAGTTATTTATTATTCAACTTTTTTGCACTAAATTTTAGCAAATGAATTGTAAACAACTGAGAACGTATGACAGATTTTAGCGTGCGGCGCAACTCGTCAGCAACTAAACTAGTCAAACCGGTTCTCTACTGTACAATAACTAAGTGTACAAATAACTTACTGTACAATAGCGTGGAATATTTGTACTCGTTTCGTGTGTTTTTTGTACAATAACTACTACAGTTGGATAGAAAAAAAACTTGTTCCCCAACATTCTCATTACAACTTAAGGGTTTGTTGTAAAACTGCCAAAAAGTAGACTATTGCCCATCCCACAGCCTTCGTTATAGTGTACAATGACAGGACGGGTTGTTAGCTTATGCTGCTAATGTAGATGCAGCACGAGTACTATGTGCTCCATGAAACAGGGATACATTTATTTCTGATCTTGAAAGTAAACACTTTTATCCATCTACTAACCGAGTCCTTGTGAACTGGTTTAATGGTTGAACATTAGCATAACGGTTCAAGCCACAACTGATCCTCATCATTTTGTACACCTCCTATTTTCTTAAGGTACTGTTTATGGGATCTTACAACACCTAAGGCACTACCTGGAGAGTATTCCTTAAAAGCTAGTGGTTCCTGGTGCTTTCCAGGATTAAGTGTTTTAAGTAATGTGGATTTCTGAAAAAAAAAATAAATAAATACGCAATCATCACTCATATTCATACCACTAACATTTCCTGTGGACGCATGTTGCTAGTTGACTTCCTTTCATTTCAATTTAAGGCATAGTTGTAAGTCCCTGTTGCAGACAGAATTTGCCGCATGGCAAGATGCTTTTTTTGTGTGTCTTAAGCAGTCCATAGAGATTACTAGTTAAATGATTTTTCCTTCGCTATCGAGGATTGAACATAACATGTTTTCCTTAGGTACAATGGTGGTTGTTTCCC
This sequence comes from Montipora cactus, assembly GCA_014634245.1. NCBI lineage: Eukaryota > Metazoa > Cnidaria > Anthozoa > Scleractinia > Acroporidae > Montipora > Montipora cactus. Next base: position 398,083 of record BLFO01000231.1, read on the forward strand.
ATAAACTAGGTCGCCAAGTATGAACGAATAAAATCTACAATTGTAGTATGCTAGTTTGGATATATCATTTATATCATTGACGTACAATGTGATAAGTCACCAGGAATGGATCCTTGGGGAACGGAAGCGGACAATTTGAGAAGATGACCAATGACCATTGAAATAAGCGAATTGTGACCTGTTGAAGAGAGAACTTCTAACCCAATCCAAAGTCGCACATTGCGGATTCCAGAGTGCTCAAGTTTATTCAGAGGAATTTTTGTGATCCACGCTATCAATGGCCTCACAGAGATTAAGAAATTTCAGTAACTTATAAAAATGTTATCAATAACCATCTCAATCCAATTTGAGAAGCCAGGAGAAGTTGAGACCATGCTCTGTATTTCATAAACAGTGATTGGCCACCATTTTTAGTTGGGGCGTTTTTAAACTTCTCATTCTTTCTTTAAATTTTCTCCTAGGTGTATCCCCGCTTTCAAAGAAGCCTTTTTTGGTTCTGATTTTTAAGAATGGAAGGGAGGAAGTGCGACATTTTGGAAAAGCACGTGCAGGAGCTTAGCATTGCAAAAAAAGAGGGAGACAGAGAAGCTGAAGGTCTCGCTTGTTTCAGTCTGGGCGACTATTATTATGGCATAACCGATTTTAAACAGGCGATAAGGAATTACACAGAAGCTTTAAGTATTTTCAAGGAAATAGGGGATACGGCTAGGGAGGGAAAAACCTATTGCAATCTCGGCAATGCTTTTTACAGTATGAGCAATTTTAAGCAAGCCATAGAGTACCACCAACAAGAGCTTAGTATTGCAATAGAAATAGGGGATAGGGCCGGGGAGGGAACAGCCTATTGCAATCTCGGGAATGCCTCTCATAGTCTAGGCAATTTTAAGCAAGCCATAGAGTATCACCAACAAGATCTAAGTATTGCAAAAGAAGTAGGAGATAGGGCCGGGGAGGGACGAGCCTATGGCAATCTCGGCAATGCGTATAACAGTGTGGGCTGTTTTAAGCAAGCTATTGAGTACCACCAACAAGGTCTTACTATTGCGAAAGAAATAGAAGATAGGGCCGGAGAAGGAAGAGCCTATTGCAATCTCGGGAATGCCTCTCATAGTCTAGGCAATTTTAAGCAAGCCATAGAGTACCACCAACAAGATCTAAGTATTGCAAAAGAAGTAGGAGATAGGGCCGGGGAGGGACGAGCCTATGGCAATCTCGGCAATGCGTATAACAGTGTGGGCTGTTTTAAGCAGGCTATTGAGTACCACCAACAAGGTCTTACTATTGCGAAAGAAATAGAAGATAGGGCCGGAGAAGGAAGAGCCTATTGCAATCTCGGGAATGCCTCGCATAGTCTAGGCAATTTTAAGCAAGCCATAGAGTACCACCAACAAGATCTAAGTATTGCGAAAGAAGTAGGAGATAGGGCCGGGGAGGGACGAGCCTATGGCAATCTCGGCCATGCCTATTGCAATCTGGGCGATTTCAAGCAAGCCATGGAGTACCATAAACAACAGCTTCTTATTGCAAAGGAAGTAGGCGATAGGGCCGGGGAGGGAAAAGCCTATTGTAATCTTGGCAATGCCTTTTACGGTATGGGCAATTTTAAGCAAGCCACAGAGTACCACCAACAAGATCTAAGTATTGCAAAAGAGGTAGGAGATAGGGCGGGGGAGGGACGAGCCTATAGCAATCTCGGCAATGCGTATAACAGTATGGGCTGTTGTAAGCAAGCCATAGAATATCACCAACAACATCTTAGTATTACTAAAGAAATAGGGGATGGGGTTGGGGAGGGAAAAGCCTATAACAATCTCGGTAATGCGTATTATGGTCTGGGGAATTTTAGAAAAGCCATAGAGTACTTCAAAAACTATCTTTCTATTGCAAAAGAAGTAGGAGATAGAGCCGGGGAGGGAAGAGGCTGTGCCAATCTCGGCATTGCTTGTACCAGTATGGGCAATTTTAAGCAAGCCATAGAATATCACCGACAAGATCTTAATATTGCAAAATTTATAGGGGATAGGGCCGGGGAGGGAAAAGCCTATGGCAATCTCGGCAATGCCTTTTATGGTCTGGGAAATTATAAGCAAGCCATAGAATACCATCAACAAGATCTTTCTATTGCAAAAGAAGTAGGAGATAGAGCCGGGGAGGGAAGAGGCTGTGCCAATCTCGGCATTGCTTGTACCAGTATGGGCAATTTTAAGCAAGCCATAGAATATCACCAACAACATCTTAGTATTACTAAAGAAATAGGGGATGGGGTCGGGGAGGGCAAAGCCTATGTCAATCTAGGGAATGCCTATGGTAGTATGGGCGATTTTAAGCAAGCCAAACATTACTACAGTCAAGGTCTTAGTATTGCAAAAGAAATAGGGGACCGGGCCGGGGAGGGAGGTGCCTATGGCAATCTCGGTTATGTTTATTACAAAAGAGGTGAGCTTGAAAATGCTATTCTTTGTAGTGAACAACATCGTAGGCTTTCCGAGAAAATGGAGGACCCAGTGGGACAGGGAATTGCGTGTTATAGCTTAGGTCTTGCCCATGAATTGTCACTCTCAATGAGCAAAGCTCTTAATTACTATCATTTAAGCATAAAATATTTTGATGAAACAAGGCTTCTTCAGTCAGAAGATGCATGGAAGATAAGCTTTCGTGACTCAAAACATGAGGCGTACACAGCTCTGTGGAGAGCGCTTTTGAAGAATGGAGAACTTGATGAGGCTTTACATGCCGCTGAGCAAGGCCGAGCACAGGCTTTGTCAGACATTTTGAAGGTACAATATAGCGTTTGTGGAGACTCTTTTGCGGAAGTTACCACGAAGGAAACTATCTCTGCTTTATTAGAATATCTACCTTCACAAACAGTTTTCACAGCATGTGAAGGGAACACTATCAGTTTCTGGCTGCTGAAAAAAGGTAGCATGATACACTTCAGGCAAAAAAAAATTGAAAATGAAAGTGCTGAATCACTGATGAAAACTACTTTCAAACAGATAAGCGTGGGAGCTGTTGTTCTATGCGAGAACCGCTCACTTGACCGAAAACGCAGCGACTCTCATTGCATTAGAGAAGCCGTTCACGAAATCCCTCCGTCCTTGAGGCTCTCCGTCAACTGTTTGCAGCCATTGTATGATGTCTTAGTCAATCCCATTGCAGATTTGCTCCACGATGATGACTTAGTCTTTGTTCCTGATGGACCATTTTGCTTGGCACCTTTTTCCGCATTGAGTGACTCCGTTAGGATCCGTACTATTCCCTCGCTGACCGCTTTAAAAGTGATCACTGGTGCACCTGACAACTTCTCCAGTAAGAGTGAAGCGCTGCTAGTGGGAGATCCGTGTTTAAAGGGAGTCACTTACGGAAATGGGGAGCCAATTGAACAGTTGCCGTGCGCAAAGAAAGAGGTGGAGATGATTGGAGAACTTCTGCAGACTACGCCTCTCACTGGCAGGCATGCAACGAAAAATGAGGTGCTGAAAAGAATGAAGTCAGTTGCCTTAATCCACGTTGCTGCACATGGAGATCCCGAATTTGGAGAAATTGCTTTGGCCCCAAATCCAGAGCGCACATCCCAGTTCCCTGAAAAGGAAGATTATTTGTTGACAATGAGTGACGTTCAGGCAGTTTGTCTTCAGGCAAGACTGGTCGTGCTGAGTTGCTGTCATAGTGGTCAGGGAGAGCTGAAATCTGAAGGTGTGGTGGGAATAGCCAGGGCTTTCCTCTGTGCTGGTGCCCGGTCGGTTCTGGTGTCACTTTGGGCGATTGATGACGATGCGACCTTACTGTTTATGAAATGTTTCTACCAACACTTGGCAGATAGAAAAAGTACCAGTTTAGCTCTTCACCATGCTATGAAATCTCTTCGGGAGACAAAAACCTATTCCGCAGTAAAATACTGGGCGCCATTTGTGCTCATTGGGGATGATGTCACGTTCGAATTTGGCTATCACAAACTCGAAAAGAATGGTAAGTGCTGTTCAAATATAATTTTAATTACGGAGAAGCAATGCATTGTACAGGGTTCTAATCGACAAGTTGTCGAGAGGAAGAGGAACTGGTAATCTGATTTGAAACTCTGTCGCTAGTGAAGTTGCTTTACAAACTGCTTTGGATGGCCATTGAAATGAATATTGTCTGCATTCAAGGGTCAGGCACTTACCCACTTGCAGCAGGTAGCTGTTATAATCTTGCTATGGGCTGGGAGGAAATCACAGATTTTTAGTTACCTATGTAAAGTAAAGTTAGGTATTGAAGGCTTACATTCTACATGTCACAGTGACAGTTGAATAGGAATCGTTGCTGCAGCTATTATAACTAAGCGCAAACGGTGGATTACCATAATTTTCTTTACTCATTTAGAAATCAGAATTATATCCCCATTTACCTTTTAACCCACTATCTCTTTTCTTTCTTTATTTTGTTTTTTCAGAAACGGCATCTAAAACGTGAGAAAACTACTTGTTGGACTCTGACACGTCAACATGTTATTTTCGTTACTTGGTATGGCTTGTTGAAAGCAACTGAAAGAATTTTTCCCCAGTGACGATCAAGCTTGAAGGAAGACAAGAAATATGTAAATTTTGCTAAAGTTGATTTATAAACTCATTTTACCAAGAGATTCAAGTAATAGTAAGATACTGATTCTTTTAAGTTTCTCTGCAGGATGAGTTAATCACTTGACAGAAATCAGGGGCTTGACAAAATGGTTTACTTCCAAAAATGAGGATCAAGCAGCCATGTTATTTTGGCCCTAAATACTTAATTTTAACTTTAAGTCTTTGGGGTCTTCCTTTGAGGTCTTCCTTTTTCTTTCAGTAAGTGACAGGCTCTAGAAAGTCTTTCTTTTTGTTTCTAAAAGGACTATTAACTATGTGCCACAATCATTCTTCTTCTTGATCTTTTTTTTCCCCAAAATGGTAAGACTTTTATGGCAAAATTGCCTGATCTGCTAATTAGTAGTCATCGAAAAGATTAACCCTTTATCATCTTACTTTCAATTAAGGTGCAAAAAATCCTAGAATAACAGAAATGGCAAATTGTTGGAAAGTGTCTAGTCTAAAATATAGATTTTCCAAAATATGGATGGCCCAAAGCAAATTTCTAAAAGCAAAATAACTAGGAAAGGAGAAATAGACAATTCTACTGTTGTTTGTTTAGTGATCTTGCCTATGTATTGATACAGACTTCGAATCCATTGCTTTGATCATGTAAATCATATTTTTATGATACTAACTAATCCTTATCTACGTAAAAAAAAGTAGAGGGGTTCATATTAAAACAAGGTCAACGGCAGCCTCGCCGTTTCATAGGTGTCCGGTAACTCAGCCATAACTGTAAAATGGCTCATTCGCTATTTTGGCAAATCCCATAATACAGCAAATTTTGGGGGGTTATTTGCATTAAAACAATCGTGGATATCCAGTTCAGTGAAGCATGATACATTCCCAAGAGCAAATAACTTGTTTTTATGTAAAGAACCCCTCAAAACGTATTGCATTATGGGATGAGGGAAAGAGGGCTGTTCTGATGATTAGTATGCATAGTAAGTTCAGGGACTAGAATTTGTCTGTGAAAATAATCCTACAAATGAGGCGCAGAATAAATTACACGTGTTTTACCTGTTGATATTCTGAGATTTTTCCACAGAGGGACCTAGGAAAATGATTTCAAAAATAGGCCATTTTTAGGGGGTTTTGGGGGGTTAGAACTTCTAAAAGCTGAAAAAGTTGGAAATAAAAGTCTCGTAATTAGTGTGCATTTCGAGTTTAAAGACTGCGGGAAATGTTTATTAGGCCAACCTCCAGATTTCTTGAGGTGATTTCTTAGCTCGATTTTCTCCTTTTCCCGATTAATTCTTTTTTTCTTTTTTGGGAACAGGTTTTTCCCGCGAAAAGTATCCTGAGATAGCTCTGTTTTGATTGGCTTTTACAACAGTGGGCGTGCTGAATCTCCCAAGGGAGACTTTCTATAAATAAATTTACTCGGGAAAGTATTGACTACCAGGCCAAGGAGATTGACTAGCAATAGGACGCTTTCAACCAACCTCTAGAGAAACCAATAACAATAGTGAAATGTACGACTTCTAGTGGACGAACAAAAGGAGCGAATGAGAGATGTTTTGTTTTCGTCCACCAACATGGCGGCGATGACGTCAAGTGAAAACCTCCTATAGAGTTATTTTCAAAGAGTTATGACATAAGAGTTAGAGTTAAGTTTCCAAAATCCTGAATTCAAGATTTTGGAAGGCCTAAATCCTGAATTCATAAATACAGAAAGTATCCTAAACATGCATAAAAGCTAACCTTAGGCCAAAGGTTAGCTTTTATGAATGTTGGCTGAGGAATTTGCAAACCAGGCCAAGTATGGGAGATTGAGGATCCCCTTGATGCATTCCTTAATAAATGTTATTTTTATTATACAGTCTTTGAGCTTTCATTGCAAAATAGTTAGTTGCTTGATCTCGTAATAAGTACATGTATGCAAGTCTTGTTAGGCAAACTTTCGTATTTTGTAGGGGTATTTAATTTGTTTCCGGCTCGACTTCTCAGGGAAACTTCCATAACTTATACTGATACTTATACTGATTAGAATGCGTTAAGAGACTGCGGAGATTTTTCATTCTATTGTCTTTTTAAAAACTTTCCATGAAAAATAGCCTGGAGATCAAAATCAATGCATATATTTGGCAATGTACACGGAGGGGGAAACCCGTACTTCAAATGGGTGGTGTAATGAATTATAATAAGCACGAGTCCATTACCCAAAAGTAAGAATCTGGTATCAGGTATGTTTCACTGGTTTTCAAACTTCCCGGGCGCCACCATGTTGAAGAATTAAGACGTGTCGTGGTTGCCTTGTTTCAGAACAAAAGGTTTTTGTGTGAAAACAGTAACGGCAACCGTATCACGTCATAATTTTTCAAGATGGCGACGCCCTTGAAATTTGAAAGTAAAAATTAATGATTTTAGAGTTCATTTCTGCCGATCAAAACACTTTTTGGGAGAAAGATGTCGAACTAATTTGATTGCAAACATTATTTTGTTAGGTTTAATTTATTGTTCATTAGTGGTAGTGGAGGTTCTCTTTAAAGTTTTGCGAGAAAGTAAATAATAGACCAAATGTTATACCCAATGCGGCGGGTCTAAAACACAGGTCACATTCCACAGGTCACTCGTTGCAGGTCATTGTTTTACCTTCTTGAAAGTAACCCAAAACCCTCAATTTGGCTAACCCTAGGCCTAAAAACCAACCTTAGGCCTAGGGTTAGCCAAATTGAGGGTTTTGGTTACTTTCCAAAACATAAAACAATGACCTGCAACGAGTGACCTGTGGAATGCGACCTGTGTTTTAGACCCGCCGTACCCAATGGGTGGTTTCCACGTTGCCCTATCGTCGCCATGTTGGTGGACAAAAGCAAAAGATCTCTCATGAGCTCTTTTTGTTCGTCTAGCAGCAATTCTACTTTACAACATTGTTATCTGTCTCTAGAGATTGGTTGCAAACCACTTATTCAAATCTCTCGGGGTTAAGATTCTTTGTTTGTTGTACTTGCATGATAATGAGGCATTCACATTTTAATGATAAGGAAATACCTGGAATAAAACGTTTTATTCCCAAAGGGTTTGAATTGGGTACAACATTGGGTCAGCCGATTTGGTCTTAGTCAGGAGCCCATGAGCAGGAGCCGAACAGCTCCAATACTAGGTCTATGTAACGGCATTTTCACAGATCAAACTATTTTTAGACGTGTATAAACGTAACCTTTCCTTGTATTTTTAGACGAGTTCTCAAATACGATTTGGCTTGCACGAGTGCCAATCCTCATTCCCATGTGGATTAATCTCTCATGCAAGACTTGTGATAGAGTGATCTATACTTTTCTGTTATGTGTGTCAATGAGCCGTGTAAGCGAACATTTGTTAAAGAAGAAAATAAGACAAAAATTGCGAAACGAAAGATGCTTAATTATTCGGCTATTGTGACCTGGAAAGCGCTTTAATACACTCTTTGTCCAATGATTCTACGTTGATATTCATAACTCTTTTAATGGTTCGTTTTAGCGATATTATTATAATGTGGTCGATACTTATTCTTAACGATTGCAATTGTTCGTTTTTGTTATATTTATCCATTGTTGTTATTGCTTTTTCGTTCTTGCCGTGTTTAATTAAAAGACTTTTCTGTACATACTTATATTAGAACACCCCTTTGAGTTAGTAAGTGCAAGGTTGTTATGGGAGTCTCGTGGTTTTGGAAGAATTCTTTTATCTACATCGAAATTGAGGATATGATTAGACGATAACTACGGTCAGCTGTACGGCCTCAGTGACCTTACCGACCAGTACCCAGTGACCTTACCGACCAGCCACAGTCACAGCAAGGGTCATTCCAAACGACCGTTTTTGTTGATAGATCTCCACATCCATGTCACTCGCGTTTCGGCCTTGTACTCACTACGGAGAAGGTATTCCTTTTCATGGCAACTCGGGTGTACTGATCAGCATGTAAAAATGCAATCAGAAAGTATTTTTGTCTTGTCTGATCTTTAGCAAGACGAGTGCAAGTTTAGGTGTCGGGATAATAGGGTTATGTTTAGGCACTGCATTAAAGTGTACGGTTATAGTTTCTTGTAAGTCAAGGGTATTTTAGTCTGGTTTTGTCAGTATACTCACTCCTTGTAATTGTTGTACTGCGAGAATAACCTTGGTTTAATACTGCGGCGTCTGGGTCAACTTTAGTTCGGTCTTTTCACAAAGGTTTCTGTCTTTTGTGTTCCCCCCAGCTGTGGGTGTTTAACAATTGACACCATAATAGGTGTTGATTGACCAGTTCGCACCCGCCGTCTTGCTGTGGATATTTATTCGCGATCTTTGTGAGCAAAGTTATTTGAGAGCAGTACAGCGTGAAGCAAAAGTCCTTGAGAACGAAAAACTGACCCAGTTGTGCCAGAACCTCAAAACAGTAGACAAGTGAATGCTGTACAACCAGACAGTTAAGAATTAGAGTAAAGATCCACAGTTGAACCGTACTCTTGGTGGCCATTATCCTTTTATTCTCTGCTCGCAGAGCAGACAACAGAACTAATCACTGGCCTTGCCACAAAGTCGTCTCTTAACACCTTAGCCACAGACTGAAGTATTTCACTGACTTTTCAAACAAGCGGTAGACACCTTTTCTACCATTTTTTTATTTCTTTTTTTTCCCGCAAACAATTGAATCTTGCTTAGGGCTTGGGCAAACGGTTTCAACATTTGCTTCCACATCTGTTCGATGTTGTTGGATGATATTGAACCGATGTTGAACAATGTTGACTGATGGGGTGGCCAAACGGTTTCAACATATCATCCAACAAAAGGTTCAACATCAGTCTAAGGCTGCAGCCGTGGTTATTACTATGGATACGGATATGGATACGTCACTGCGAGACCAATTAGTGCGCACGCTCATACTCAACAATGTTGAAAGATGGGGACAAACGGCCTCTATTTCGATCAACACTCACGAAAACAAAAGAGATGTAGAATGGTTGTTTTAAACTCATTCAACATCGATTCAACTTCGATTCAACATGTTTCAACACAATTGAAAGGGGGGACAAACGGTTTTAAGATCGCTGTTCTACAAAATCGAACGGACTTGAAGCAATTGTTGAAGGCCTTTGCCCGTGCCTTTACTGTTTTGTATGAATTAATTAGCCAATAAACGAATACATGTGGTCTCACAATTGTGCCCATTTGGATTCTCCGACAATCGTGTTTTTGACAACTTGATTGGTCGAAACAAGGTCTTGTCAGCATCAAGAGGGATTTGTGTCGGAATCTCTTTCATCTTGGGCTTGTTTGAGTTGTTTTTGAACACGTCTTCTTGTTAGTTAAAAAAGTGGCTTAAGCTTTAATCTGCTGAAAGTCGAAAACTGGCGCCGCTTCAATTAGTTAAAGCCCACCACACACGGTAAGGAAGGAGCGGAGAAAACTGCCTTGCGAGGCGGTTTACGCAGCCTTTTTCTCAAGGTGCGGGGAAATCTTGGTAAGAAATTCACCTCGTGAAGCCATGAGGATAAATCGTGAGAATAGAGATGAGCTTTGTAAATCAAGCATCCAATAAAAATGCATAGCATTCTTACGTGAAGGGCGCGATGGCGTCGGAGGAAGAAATTCCGACGCCCCTGAAGTCACATGAGAATGCCATGTATTCTTAATGGCGCCCCTTGGCCAAATAATATTTACCTTGACAGTAATGGATAATCGCATTCAGAGCTCCTCGCTATCGCAAATTAAATCTAGCCTTCAACGCCTGCGTCTTACAAGAAGAGCGAATTACCTTTGTAGCCCGAGTCAGTTCACGAATTTGAGCCAGTCTACATCCCCTCCCATCTAAATATAAGCGATATCCCGAACGTTTATCTAAAAAAAAATAATAAGAATGGGACCCATATGTTGGATGTTACTAATATCGGGAACGGGGAACGGGGAACGGGGAACGGGGAACGGGGAACCGGGAACGGGAGTCTGGGAACGAGTGTACAGCGGTAACCCGCCTGAGAATTCAAAATGGCGGACGAAACGACGTTTCCAAACACTGATTTTATCGCTATTGTAGGT
>BLFO01000231.1:424148-426648 GCA_014634245.1 Montipora cactus
TTTAAAATAATATACCGTCCCAAAGGGTCTATGATTTTGGAGTGGGGAGTGTAATCAACACCTTTTTTTATCAAGGTGGCAACTCCACGAGAATTTGAACTCAATGTGATATAATAATCTGCCCCCTCCCCCCCTCCTTTAATTTTTCCACTGTGTTTCAAAAACGTTTTTGGAATGTGTTTCTTGTAAAAAGGAGAAATCAGCATTTTTCTTTCGACACCAATTATAAATTGTTTTTCTTTTATGAAAATTACTAAAGCCATTCACATATAAGGAAACCAATTTCAATGTCTCGACGCCCATTTCACGCTCTAAAATTGAATGCAAGATAGGTCGCAGAAGAACCCAAACATAACGTGACAACAATTTGTAAAATTGATGACAACAAGACAATGTTTAAAAGACACAAATATGTACCTACAAAGTCCATCGGCGTGCTTTGGCACGTCGGCCCTCTGTCAGTCGAACGCTTTAACTGTTCATAATTAAACCATAACGTGCATGGTTTTCTGTCTCCACACCTCCTTATCTCCACTGATGATTAATTTATCGACTTTAAAACTGGCCTTTTGTCCTGTCTTCTTTGCCTCCTTCAAAACCGGATAGAGCTTCTGGTGGATTTCGTCGATCTCTTTCGGAAAATCGTTAGCAATTCCAATTCCATTACCTTTAAGGTTCTTAGCAAAGGACCACATATATTCCTGTTCTTGTAAAAACTGTCTCGGCTTGGAAGAGCGAGCCATATCCTGCCGTGTTGGAATCCGATGCACTCGTTCGAATTGAAAGCCTTCAACGTCTTCTTCTGGAATATTCATCTTCTCGCGTATCATGATACGAACCAGCTCCTCTTTTCTAATATTGGGTTTCCCTCGTTCATATTCAATACCAAATATCTTAATATTTTCTCTCCTTGTGTAGGCTTCTAGTTTAATGTTACGTCGCTTTAAATTCATGACCTCTTCCTTGAAGGACTTAAGTTCTTGATTATTATTTTCTAAACCACAGTGGCTTTATGGTCTGTTATTTCATTAGCAGTGTTCTCCGCCGCTTGTTTCAACTGCTTATTCTCTTCTTCTAGCTGCATCATACGTGTTTTAACAGCATCAAATTCGGCCACGACCTGTAAAATTTTGTCGAGTTTGGCGTTGATCTCGGCACTTTTCGAGGCATCGCAGCAATGGCCGCCGGCTGGAGCGTCTTCATCTGTTTGGGAACAATTTTCCCGTTGTCTTTTTCAAGTATTTTTCGTATCTGTCACCGGTTTATCTTTGTCGTTAGGCATATTAGTTTCAGCGATAGTGGGCCAGTTTAAGCTTAGGAATTACATCGTTTAACTGCTCTCTTATTCCAGAGCGACCGACAACCGCAGCGAGTCTTCGCTTCATTCGCCGTCCAAACTCTTGCTGAGTAACCTTGCAACAGCTGATCTTTGTGTTGGTCTTACTCTCAGCAAACATGTTGAAAGTTATTGTGTAGAATAAAATGACACCTTATAGAAACAATGAAAAGCTTTTTATTAAAGGTAAACAAGTTAAGTTAACTTGAGACGAACCTGTGTGTGAATGGGTCATGTTTCGCTTGATTGATCGTACTTGGTCGCTACGGAAACCTAAAAGTTCCGAAGTGCACTCTCAGGCAAGGTCGTCGAAACGTTTCTTGAGAGTGCACTTACCCAATCAAACCGACCAATACTAATTATTGTACAACCAATCATCTGGAGCTTGCGGGCGAGAACCCCTGCATGTCATTCATCATTGCGCTTCTATAGTATGGAGTTTAGTTGGCAGGTGAATGAGGATAATCTCGTGGACTTCAATTTAATGTAAGTTCTGTTTTATATCTTTTGACAAAGATATTTAGGTTTTTCTTGCATCATTTCAGTGTTATGAGCCGGTAAGATAATTTTCATGATTTTGCTTTTGATTTGACAGACATAATATTGATGCTAGACTTGGTGCTGGAAACGAAATGAGATATGTTCCACTACCAGTTACTTCTTCTTTTCAAGCCATCTGCAGTGATTTACCGATTGCAGTTTATTCTTTTCAACCCGGGGCCGTTCAAGGCAGTTTGTCGTGTCCACGGGTACTAAGCGGTCGTGATGTACATGATAAATTATTAGACGCTCCGATGGCGACAGGCCGTGCTGCAACCCGGCTCACAGAAGACACAAATTAAAACCTCTGCAACTACTCAAAAAATTTCAAACAACCAAAAAAATACCGACTGGAATCGAGAAGAAACAAGCGTAGCCAAGCTTAGAATCTCTCCTGGAAACATCATATTTTACATCTAGCCTCAAAAATAAGTATATCGATTGGTATTATTGCTAGGTTAAAACAATTCGTACCACTTAATACTTTACACCATATTTACAAATCGCTGATTTAACCCTATTTATTATATGGTATAACAGCGTGGGGCCAAGCTGGAAAAACTCACAGAAACATAATCTTACGTCTTCAAAAACGTGCTCTTCGCCTTATTTTTTTTTTCTGTG
>BLFO01000231.1:434148-439562 GCA_014634245.1 Montipora cactus
TACCTTGGAAAAAATCATATCCTGCTTAAACGAAATCGACAGTTGCGCTAGCCCCAGGTACTGCAGCATTAAGTGCCATTTTTGCGCCAGTACCTACTACTATTCTACCTCCAAAAGCTAAGCAGTCCATCTTCACTGAGGGTATGGAAACAAAAGCTGAAAGTACCATAAGGAATTGGCAATTAATAGTAGGTCATCACCATGTTTCAGGGCCTATTTTGGGAATGCCGCAGCCGCTATCACAAAAATTTTTTAATTATTTCCATAAAGAAAGGCGTCGTGCGCATATTCGAGGATCATTGCACTCTGATTGACTTTTACGACTCATCTTTCATTAATCATGTCAGCTACTTAGCAAGTTCTTTTTTTTTTTTTTTTTTTACTTTTTGGCATTGTGCTAGTTTTCCGCACACTGGGGTGAGGATGAGACTGTAAGAGTGCTTTTTCAGAGAAGGGTTTGTAATTGCGGTTGACAGATATTATATTCCTTAAGTTTTATTCATTTTGTAAATTTGATCAGTAACTTGTATTGGCTTCGCAGAATTTCAGATCGTATTGGGTTTAACTCAAATTGGATGCCACTGCAATTGTGTGTGAATTTCGTAGTTCAGAAAGGTAACAGCCACGGTAACATGGCGTTGGATTGTCTCTTTAAAAAACAAGGGTAAGCTTGTACGTCGCTTGTTATAATGTTGGAATGAAAAACGCGTTACTGAACCTATAAAGGCAAAATATATTCCTGGAACTCTATTAAGTAAACAGGAACAGACGATAATCTTTCTTGGATTTTTTTTTAACTAGACAGTTGCATTTGACCGTAACTACAGTTGCTTTGTTCAGTCGCGTCATGTCTGCAATCCTTGAACCGAGTTAATTATCATTCACAAATCGACAAACTTGGTGGTTCTCAAATACTTGACATTTTAGCAGGTCGAATAGATATCAGGTTGCTTTTTTTGCTACCATCCGTCAATTTCAGTGCAATCAAACCTGTTGTTTGTTGCATAACTGACAAATGCACTGCCGTATGATGTATCTCACTGTTAAAAATATAGAAACTGAGCTGCGCGATCGAAAAAAAAAAGCCCTTTCCACGGTTTTCTTCTATTTTTGGCTCCATAAAATTTCCATCCGTCAATTTCAGTGCAATCAAACCTGTTGTTTGTTGCATGAATGACCGATGCGCTGCCGAATAATGTATCTAACTGTTAAATATAAAGAAACCGTTGAGTGGCGCGATCGAAAACAAGCCCTTTCCGCGGTTTTTTTCAATTTTTGTAGCGAAAATCTCTGGACAGTGCAAATTTCTTGTAAAATAGCAAAAATGTGGTTTTACAAGGTTGGGAAATGTTAAAGACGCCTCATGCAGGAGGGCAAGTTTGTGCCCCCAATATAACAATACAAATGTGTGTAAAATTTCCCGAATTTGCGAAGCTATGACTTCGCCATTTTAAAAGATACGACCTGTAAACCTGGCTATGATACTAATTTTAAGGTGTTCTTTCCTAGAGTGTCGACATTTTCGCTGCGTGGCCAATATCGAAAGTTGAAAAAAACGTGGTGCAGTGTCTTAGTCTGACAGACGAAGTCTGTTGAGTAATAATCATGTTTCTTGACAGTGTAAACGCAATTTCATCTATAGAAATTAAGGGCCGTCCTCTAGCTTTGAGCGATGGAGAATGGGAGCTGCCAGGGGAGCAAACATATCGTCAAACCTAGGCGAATGAATAACTTCTGCTTGATAATGTTTGCAAATTTCTGACCGAAATGAGCTTCACTGAAATTCATTTTATTGAAGCCATTCAAGAAAGGAGGTCTTTACTTCCCGGTTCCCTAGACTCAACGAGGTTTTTTCTTTCTTAGAAGGGGCTCATTTCTTACTGATCTTACCTGCACAAAAGCCTTTCTACAAAGCCGCAATGATATAGACCATAATGATTGCCTTTTATCCGCTTTCGATTTTGCAAACGAAGCACACGTGTAATTCTTCTACCATAGATGTAGCCATTCCTAAAAGGGGCTCCTTAATTCCTGGTACATCATATTCATGACGTTTACCCTTCGATATGGGGCTCATCATCTCTTTGTGATCTTTCAAGCAGGTAGGTTTTTTTTTACCCATGCAAGGTTGTTGGGTAGCGCACGATGATGTAGATCACAAACAGCCCATTTGAAAGCGCCTTTAATTTGAAAGTTTTTCATATGGCCAGCAAAAACATTTTTTTCTTAACTAAAGCCACAACACCGACGCACCACATGGATGAAGACACGAGCCCTTAGAAAATTGAATAAAAAGTTACGAAATAAAGATTCGCTTACCTGTTACTTATCTTCTGCTTTCTTGATAACGTTTGGTTGCTTTCGATTTCGCAAAAGGATTAAACACAAGCCCATTGCTTAACAAAAGGAGACTCTTGTGTGATTGGTTGATGATTTGGCTTGTACCCATTGTATCCAGGGTTTTTTACATGAGCGCGCGCGAAATAGCAAAGAAATGGCTGTTGAAGATGTCTTGTTTGATTACTTGTTCCAGGGATTTTTTTTTAATAGCACCAGCGACGTGTACACCTTTTTTTGTCTCGGAACTGCGTTATTTCAGTGGTATAAGAGGCTTAAAGGCGCAGCTTCAAAATGGCAGGGTATTCTGCAGTTACTCCTCAGTCTGAGGACACAGTAAAATCGACAGGGCAATAGGGACACAAAAAGCCTGATTTGGATTCATGTTTACTACAGAGTAAAACGCGGGAATGGTTAAATCCGATTGACTGCTTAAATCAGGATTTTTAAATGTTCTTGCAACCATGTGACCCAAAAGAGTTTCCAATTTTTGTCACTTCCGTTCGTGGTTTCAAATTTTGCAAAATTTGCTCCGGACCAATTTACGAGATGCTGTCTTCTGAAAATTCAGTATGGCAGAGCAGTGACCCGAGGAGATGAAATAGTATGCTAGTTGGGACGTTCGTGTCAGCTATTCCAATTACCTTTCCCGGGAAAATAAGATAGCTCATGCCTGTGGTATATCCCACATGGCAGTATCAAACCAATAGCTTCGTGACAAGCACGTGGCTTCCTAATTTCCATATCTAATTACGACGACACTAAGGTTATTTTTAAAAGTGGTCTACCACAGGCATCCCACGTGAAAAGATCATTCGAATCATCTCCCTCTACTAACTAAGTTTGAATTTATTTGCAGTGGCATCGCACTTCAAAATCGAAACATCCTCGATTCGTCGCTTAAGTGTACAATATACGGGAGCTTTAGCCACGACAACGGCGACGTCAACAAGAACGTCACAAATTTGCATATTTACTGGCCAAAGACAATACCCTTGCACGCTCTGCACGTGCGTTTTTCATTTTTGTCTATTACTTTGCTGTCGTCAGCAAAACAACGACGTGAAATGACCAGCTTTAAGGTTTTACGAAGGTCGTCAGCATTTGAAGATAAATTTTGATTGTCTTCCCTAAATAAAGCGTCTCTCGTAACGTTTTCATTCCTGAGAGACTGCCATACCTTTCTCTGGTTAAAAAAACTTGGAATAGTTTTGAAGTGATTACAATAATGAGAATTCATGTTTTGTGATGACGTTCTCGTTGCCGTTCCCGTCGTCGTTGCCAAAGCTCCCTATTGTTTCCTGTCAACAACACATGGTTACTCAACCGGTCTGTTTCGCCTCAAAAACCACGTATATTTCTGTTTAAAGTAGGAGGCATATTCCATGTCTAACCATTTGTTTTGTCTCTAGATAAAAGAGCGAGTCACAGCTTAAGATTTGCAGCGCACTTGTTTCGCCTCATGGCATATTCCATGATTTTCGCGCTTGATTCGCGTGCTAGTTTGTTCGCTTCGCTTCAGGGTTTAAAGAACGTGGTATATTCCATGTGTTGCGAACTTTATTCGCGTCGCAGCTTGTTCGTATCGCTTTATGGTTTAAGGGACGAAGTATAGTCCATGTGATTCGCGACTTAACGCTTTTATTTGGAACTTATGGATTAAGGAACGAGGTACATTCCATGTGTTGCGCGCTTGTTTCGCGTCGTAGCGCTTCTTTCTAGGGAGCTTAAGATCTACGACGATGCTTGAACATGCACATTTGCTGAAGTGGCTTAAGTGTTTTCAAATCCTGTTAAACTATTTGAAAGTGGTAATAAAACATGACCCCTTTTCAAGTTTGTTATTAAAACATGAAATGAACAGTATTATGTGATCCACTGATATCTTAAGCAGGATATCTCTCAGTTTTCTCTTAAGCAGGCCATGTGCAAAGTGCAGAAGTAAAGCAACCCATGAAGACGGTTCTTTTAATGACATCACAAGCCAGGATGAGTTATCAAATCTCATATCATATTATATCATATATCTTTATTTACCCTCGGATTTTTAGAGTAGCTTGGGGTAGCTAATATCTCCGAGCATTTACCCTCCCAACCATGATACACCACAGAAGACAGGCCACAACACCGGGAACTACATGCTCTACTTTTTACGACAAGTGTGCGGGTTCTTTTACGTCCCACAGGAATATGAACATTGAAGGGTTGTGAGACGGGACCTCCGGCTTATCGTTCTTATCCGAGAAGACTTGAGAGTCTAACCGTTTGCAGATGTAATTACAACGGCAGAATTTTCTCCTCAGTTATGTAAAGACCCTGAGTGTTGGTAGGGCGGGAGTTGAACTAACGACCTCCCGCGTAACAGCCCGGTGCTCAACCAACTGAGCCACCGGTGCGCAGTGGCTTTTCTAATAATTATCTTTTTCCATGAGAGACAAATGAGCTAATAGCTGCATGTTTGCACACATGAGACGAGCACACTAACCATGAGGCCACCGCGCCTCCCTTGTTAAAGTTTCATGATGAATTGGAAATAAATGTGCCATTCCTTTCCCGGCATGGAAATTTTCCCTATGCGTTTTTGTCGCGGTAAGATCTTAAGTAATGCTTGAAGTGATGCGTGACAAATTACAGTCGCGTTACCTGCGCAGTAAAAGTTGCTCACAAACAATTAGCGCGAACATCCTTAAAATGTCAGTTTATCACAGAGAATGTCAAGGGGCCCATCCAGGAGCTGTCCTGAGGTTCACCTGACACTCCTTTGGGTTGAAAAGCTCTCTCTTTCTCTCTGTTAGGTACATCTCATAATGGGGCACCCCCTTCTTGTGATCCTGGATTCCAGTTTGTTGTCTTAATTAGAAATAAGTTAAAATGCGATGTGACCAGATGGGTAAATTGGTTATCACTTTGGTACTAAATACTGTGAGTTCTTTGTTATGATTTTGATGGCACAATAAATCATGTTCTATTGATATTAAATCAGTCCCAAAAAGAAATTAGTATCACTGTTGAGGTACAGTGCATCTAGAAGTCAGCTTGCTCCCAATAGATACAACTCCCCATGCTTTTCATTAGAA
>BLFO01000231.1:444624-463638 GCA_014634245.1 Montipora cactus
CGCCGTAAACCTTAGTCGTCCAACAAGAGGAAACACATCGCCCGCGCGAATTTCAAACCGTCGATAACCGATTCCATTGTCACAAAACCTCGTTTCCAGGCTCTTTGTCCGCTATTTTGGTCGCCCCTCCGCAAAGATCCTGGGAACGAGGTTGACTTTGAGGCAAGTGCAGTTTTCGTTTAACAATATAACGGCTATGTAAAGATTGATAGTTTACCACAGCAGTAAAATGTGTAACAAGTATCATATGCACTATGACAACAAAACGAAGATGATGTAAATCATCATATTTGCTCCCAGGCAAATATGAATATATATGGGAATGAAATTTGCAAATTTACAACGGAGTCATATTCAGGCAATTCATTGCATTTTTGCTTGCATTTGCGGTCCAACTGCTATCCAACTGCTATCTTTACGGTGAAGAAAATTTGAGCATATCTGTGGAAACGATAAAGGTTTGCATCCCACGCAAACGCTAAGCAAATTTACAGTATACAATTACATTTCCTTAACATTTGCACAGACTTTACCTGTCAAACCAAATTTAAAGCAAATTTAGAGCCCGAAATTTGCCACACCTTTGCTCAATTTGCAAACTCGAGTAAATCCATCTTTTCGTCCAGTGTTGCTCTCCATGAAGAACGGCACATACAAAAATAAACTAAAAACATACGAGCTGAGCACTCTATGATCTGAAAGGCGACTTCACTCAATTTTCAATCGAAAAGTAAGTTAATTCGTTGGCTGGTGATGAATTTCCGCCAAAACACACGTTTATGTAAATGACATAGCCCGATTTTTCTCACACTTGAGTCGACATAAACCGATGATTTACGCTCTGCATAATACCCACAAGACGAAAACTGGCTCCTGTGCGGCATTTGAGTGATTTGAATGTAATATTTAGATACAATGAACTCGGTCAACGGGTCACATAGACAGTTTTCAGTTTTCTTCGAGTATCATTGTGTGATTACTTACCGTGAAATTTCGAAGCGTACTCTTCAAAATCGTGCTCAACCCTAACGTTTTACATTTATGGGTGCACGTTAGATCTCAAACTTGCTTTTGGAGACATGTTATATCTTGACGACTGCAGAACAGCCGAGTTTCGCTCTGTGAGTATTTTTACTTCCTCATTTGACTTACAGTCAAATTACTCAAAATAAAGAGTTAATTTACTCGGTGTGTTTAGTGAAAAAATTTACACAAAGTTTTGCGCAATGAGAGAAAAACACTTACTCAATCAGTGAGTAACTATTTACTCACATGTTTGAGTAAATCTAAGTTACACCTAGTTTACTCAAAATATTTACTCAAAATAGTTACTTCAACTCCCTATGTTGAGTAAAAAGTCTAACTCAAGATATTGTGTAAAACGGTTAATTTACTCATAAAGTGAGTCAACTTTACTCATTATCAAAAATGCTTTTTTTGCTGTGAATTTTCATTGTTCTTTTTTGTCCCCCCTAAAAATCAAGGCCTCATTTTTTTTTATTTTTTTATTTGCTACATCCCCAACAAAAGGAAAACCGTTCATAATATTCTAAGTTGAGAAAATTCAACCTAGGTTAAATAAAAACCAACCTAAACTTAACTTTAACCTGTAACATTAATTTTTACCCTCAGGTTTTCTTGCTGATTGTTTTAGTTAACTTCATATGCGGTAGCAAGGTTTTAGGCCCAACGGGGTAATTTCCTAACTCTCTAGGATGACACTCCTTCGCTATGAGTACCAAAATAGTCTCACTGTTACATAATAACCGCAAAAGACAGCCCTACTACTCCTTTTACGAAAGATGAGCCAATATTACTAAAGCTTTATTGCACAGAATGCAACCCACGCTTTATAAAACTGAATACTTACAAAATCAAACAAGTAAGCAACAGTTCATATAAAAAAAAATCCAAAAGTTGCCGTTAAAACGGCGACGGCGATGTCAACTAGAACGTCATCTCAAAATGTAAATTCGCGTTATTGTGATCACTTCGTGACTATTTTAATCTTTTTAATGGAACAAGGGCGTGGTAATTTCTCCAGAATGACACTGATCAGAACGGCGCTTAGTTTAGGGAAGAAATGAGAATTTATTTTCAAGTGCTGACGTTCTCGATAAAACCTCAAATTTGGCTATTTTACGTTGTTGTTTTCCAGACGACGGCAAAGAAATGGACAAACACGAAACACGCACGTGCAGGCCAGGGCGTGGAAAGCTATTGCTTTTGCACACTAAATACGCATTTTTTTTACGTTCTTGTTGCCGTCGCCGCTGTCGTTGCTTAAGTTCCCTACTGATGTACCGCTACTATGAATTACAGTAGTTCCTCCAAACAATTAACAGCTGAGCGGCTAGAAGTTACGGTCAATACTTTCTACGCTGTTCTAAATTTTCCTATTTTCAGTGAAAGCGAATTAAATTAGTACAATATCAATAATTTTCTGCCCTTACAAAGGTGACTTGATCATTGCTTCTCAGTTTTTTTTTTAACTAGTTCTGAGGTGTAACCTGAAATGGCATCTAGTAAACCAATGATCCACTCTGTGACCGACTGGCTTACAAAACCCTAAAACACTAGTCTACTAATTTTCAACAATTCACTGCTTATCTTGAGTTTCAACTGGTAGTATTATATTCATCAGATCACGCTCCAGTTAATTGTTCTAAATGTGGATAACGCTATCCACCGGATAAATCTCTATTGGTTTCGCTATTACTTGTGCACTGGAGAGTAATTTATCCAGAGGATAGCGCTATCCATCGTTTGAACATTTGAGGCATGTTTAACAATTTTAAATCCCTTGAATATCTAGTTTTGCTGATAAAGAGTACGTTGCTATACTGATCACCTGCTAGGCTGGTATGAATCATGGAAAAGTGTGAGGGGGTGGGGGCAATGGTTCGGAGATAACAACACCGTAGAGAAAAAAACAAAGCAAAACCAAAGAAAGTGCTAAAGAAAAAAAAGGAACATTACAACATTCGTCTTACAATTAGGGGTGTTCTGGGAGCTTTTAGCTTTCAGGGTTTCCTTACTTTAAATAGTTTATGCCGCCCTTTACAACTGCAATGCTATAATCAATACCCGTGAGTTTGAAAGCATTCTTCGTGAACTCCTTCGAGGCAGCAGCTGTAGCAACACTTCCGGTTAGAGCAAAGGATGAGACTGTCTTTCCAGTCTGCTTTGCCATTTGATGAAGGAGGGCTTCACTACCTGCTTTCATTGCGTCATGAGAAAGATCCTTTGCAACAGTTTCTAAAATTTCACGGCCACCAGTGGAAATTACTTTTATTGCAGAAAAATGTACAACGTTTTTGGCGGTTATCTTAGTACCCTCTTTCCACGCTTCTTCAACCGCTTCTTTGACTACTCCTCTTGCAAATTCTTTAGAAATCTGCTGACCCACTTCTTTGGTTGCTTTTTTACCAGCTACATAAGCTGCCGCCTTTACAACTTTAATAGCAGCCTCTTTCCCTCCTTTTTCTACCATTCCTTTTGCCAACTGTTTGCCAAATTCTTGACCGACCTTTCGTGTTGCTTCCTTCTCGACCTCCTTCGCCAATTCTTTTGCAGTTTGCACACCAGCTCTCTTTGCACTTTCTTTCATTACATCTTTAACAGCGCCCGAAGCCCCGAGCGTACAAATTTCTCCCAATCCTGACGCCACGTTAATTAGTCCTCCAACTACATTACCTTGGCAAAAATCACATCCTGCTTGAGCGAAATCGACAGCTGCACTAGCCCCAGGTACTACAGCATTAAGTGCCATTTTTGCGCCAATAGTTGCTGCTATTTTACCTCCAAAGACTAACCAGTCCATTTTCACTGAGGGTATGGAAACAAAGACTGAAAGTATCATAAGGAATTGGCAATTAATAGTAGGTCATTACCATGTTTCAGGGCCTATTATTATTATTATTATTATTATTATTATTATTATTATTATTATTATTATTATTATTATTATTATTATTTATATTATTATTTTGCCACTTCTCAGATATGGAGCACTCTTAACTACATCGACAGATATTATATTCTTTAAGTTATTCATTTTGTAAATTTGATCCGTAACGCTTGTATTGGCTTCGCAAAATTTCAGATCCCATAAAGTTTAACCTAATTTTGGTTGCCATTGCATTTGTGTGTGGATTTCATAGGCTCAGAAAGGTAACAGTAACATTGCGGTGGATTGTGTCTTTGAAAAAAAAAGGTAAGTTGGTAAGTCGTTTGATAAAATGTTAGATTGAAAAACTGAACCTATAAATGCAAAACAGGAACTTATGGTAATTAATCTTTCTTGGAATAAACTAGACAGGTGCTTTTGACCGTGACTACAGCTGCTTTGTTCAGTCGCGTCATGTCTGCAATCCTTGAGCCGAGGTAACTATCATTCACAAATCGACAAACTTAGTGGTTTTCAAATACTTGACATTTTACCAGGTCGAATAGATGTCAGGTTGCTTGTTTTTGCTTCCATCCGTCAGTTTCAGTGCAATAAAACATGTTGTTTGTTGCATAACTGACAAATGCACTGCCGTATGATGTATCTAACTGTTAAATATATAGAAACTGAGCCGCGCGATCGAAAAAAAAAATAGCCCTTTGCACGGTTTTCTTCTACTTTTGGTTTTAAAACACCACAAAGATAATGATTAAGTATCCATGCAGCGCCATTGAAAAAGAGCGCACACACCGATGATCCGAACCGAAAGAGTATCATGGAGTAAGCGTACCAACTATTCTTTTTCGGAATCAACAACTTCAGCGCGAAGGGGATCAAGATCATTCGTACCTATTTCCAAAACAACAACTTTGGGGGACAAAGAGGAAACAATTCGGAGATCGCGGCGCAATTTCCCTACAGTAAGGCCGCCAACGCAGTGTAAATAAAGAATGGCGTCATCTGAGCGACCAAACGTGACATCGGCCCGTGAATTGAAATGCAAACGATGGTCACCCCGAAGCCTTGGAATAAACGAGTGACCTAATAAAGGAACCGAAGGGAGAGAAGAAATTACGGAAATGAACTAAAGCAAAAACAATCGAAGAAGAAAGTAGTAGCCGAGATCCGAAACTGACGCAGAAATTAACTGCAACCAATTATCGATCCGCACAGTGACCGAAATTAACATGAAATAAGAAACGAAAGGCTCGAAGCGGGAATCAAAAAATACTGCTGGAATAAAATGACGATGAATAGCAGTAGGAATAAAACCGTATGAAAACTTACCTCGCAATATATCAAAACCAGGTTTTCACCCAGATGCCAGTTCATGCAACTTGCCAAAATCCTGGGAGGGGGGTGAAGATAATGGCCATTGACACATGGCCCAAACCCAGTCCCCCTTGATTCTCAAATAAACCCAGGCCAAAGAGAGAGGATAAAAATTCTATTCGCAAGCAAATGTTTTGTTTAAGGTGTTCTTTCAAACAGTGTCGACAGAGTTTCGTTACATGGCTAATATGGAAAGTTGAAAAAAAAAAAAACACGGTGCAGTCTCTTACTCTGAAATACGCAGCTGACTATCT
Organism: Montipora cactus; assembly: GCA_014634245.1. Lineage (NCBI taxonomy): Eukaryota > Metazoa > Cnidaria > Anthozoa > Scleractinia > Acroporidae > Montipora > Montipora cactus. The sequence continues at coordinate 450,160 of BLFO01000231.1, forward strand.
GATTTATTTCAGGTTCATTTATCCATTCATGTTCCAGCAAAGTCTGTTGAGTAATAATCTTGTTTCTAGACAATGTAAACGCAATTTCATCTGTAGAACTCAAGGGCTGTCCTTTAGCTTTGAGCGATCGAGAACGGGAGCTGTCAGGGTGCTGTACTTTGGGCGAATGAATAACTTCCGCTTGCTAGTGTTTTCAAATTTCTGAGGGAACTGAGCTTCACAGAAATTCATTTTATTGAAGCCATTCCAAAAAGTAGCTCTTAGTACTTCCTGGTTTCCTACACTCAACGAGGTTTTCTCTTTCTTAAAAGGAGCTCATCTCTTACCGATCTTACCTAACAAACTAACAAAAGATTGTTGCGAGCCGCAATGATAAAGACCATAGACCGCTGATTTGTAAGTGGTGCGAGTTTTGAAATATTTTTTATTTGCCAGCATTTCTTATTCTTCGAAATTAAAGCAATGACACTTACTCACCACATGAATAGATGAGCCCGGCTTTTGGTAAGTCGTGTAAAAATTAACAAGTAAAGAATGGCTTACCGCATTATTGCTTTACTTTCTCATTAACTTTTATCTGCTTCCGATTTTGCAAACGAAGCACACGTCCAATTCTTCTACCATAGATGTAGCCATTCCTAAAAGGGGTTCCTTAATTCCCGGTTCGTCATATTCATGACGTTTACCCTTCGTTATGAGGCTCATCATCTCTTGGTGATCTTTCAGGCACGTAGGTCTTCTTACCCATGCAAGGTTGTTGAATAGCGCACGATGATGTAGGTCACAAACAGCCCATTTGAAAGTTTTCATTTGGCCAGCAAAAGCATTTCTTCGAAATTAAAGCAATAGCACCGACCCACCTCATGGATGAAGAGACGAGCCCTTAGAAAACTGCATTAAAAAAAAAATAAAATAAAATAAATAATAAATAAATAAATAAATAAATAAGAAATAAAGATTCCCTTACCTGTTTTTTCTTCTGCTTTCTTGCTAGTGTTTGGTTGCTTTCGATTTCGCGAAAGGACTACACAGTCAGCCCTTAACCGCTCTTTTTATTGTCATACTTACGGCCCAAGCCTTTAATAGAAGTGAACAATGACATTTCTAGAATGTTCTCAGCACAAGACTAATTATCATGAGAATATAGAAAGTTCTGGACATCATAAAAACTTCATTTTCTTCCTGTTTCATTTGAGATCTAAATGCCGTGCTTCTCTTGAAGAACTTTTCAATTCGCCACTGTTAAGTTCTACTCTGCTCAGTTTTTCTTATGCTCGTGGGCTCAAACGATTTGTGTCAGGAAACGTAAAAGAAAGAAGATAATAATAATAATAATAATAATAATAATAATAATAATAATAATAGCTTTATTTCTTAACGCAGGTTGGTAAAAGTCAGCTAGAGGCTGATGTGGACCTGCTTATCTAATTACAACATTAAATATACAAATACAAATAAAGCTTATCTGCAAATAGTTACATAAAAAGCAGAGTATGTCTATTGCGTATGGATACGATTAAAACAAATTAAAAAAATTAAGGTAACGTCAAAAATAATAAAAGTCCTCCTTGTTATTTGTACTCAAACATGATTCTTTATCGAAACTTAATTTACCAAGTAGGGCCAGGTCTTTTTTGATCTTTTGTTTAAAGCTTGCATAACTGCCTGTAAGTTTACATGGCTCTGGTAGGATATTCCAAACGGTAGGTCCTCTATAGGATAAAGATGTTCTTTCTAGAGAGTAATTGTACCTTGGTACATTAAACCCTTCCGCTCTTCTTAGATGGTAATGTCGCGGATCAGTTTTATTAAATAGATCGCTGATAGATTTTGGTGCTAGGCCATAATAAACTCACATCGATGGGTTACCATATTTTCTTAACTATACTTGAGGAACTGGTTATTCTAGTAGGTTGTGCAATGACACAAAAAAGGTCAAAACTTGAAAGTACTCTCAGGAGACGTCTCCCCTCAGAGTTCAGTTCCGGGTCTCTTTCGGGAAGTAAATCTGCATTAAAGTCCCCCATGAGCAGGATATTTTTCCTTTTCATCCAGATTCTCTCTAGTGTGCTGTAAAAAAACTTCATAAAATTGTGAATCGCCAGGGGGTCTGTAAATGCATCCAATAACAAGTTGTTGTGAATCACAGGTTATATTAATCCAGACAGCTTCGATGTCAGTTAGAAGATCAGCTCTTTCATAGCAGCTAAGATTATTTGAGTAATATATCATGCATCCGCCACAACTCTTATGCATTGTGTCCAACTTAGCAATTTTATAACCATCAACAGATATTTCGCTTGAGTTAATGTCGCCTTTTAAGTGGGTTTCGGTGATAGCTAGGACATCTAGCTTGCTGTCCAGGAGAAGCAATCTTCTCTCACCGATCTTGTTAAGGATTCCTCTTACATTCAGATGTGCTATCTTTAGGCCTTTGTAGTCCGTTTTAGCCTTGAGTTCTTTGTAGAGACCGCTGCTACTGGGGCTTTCCTCTGCAAATTCCACACTCTTTCAATCTCTTCGAAGATGTGCCCTTACAACTCGTATGTAATGTCTTATTTTACTTACTGTTCTGCGATCTGGAATAATTGTAATGAGTCTGATAAGCAAAAGCTGGAAAGGCTTAATGTGAGAGCTCTAAGGTGTGTCTACAACAAACGGGTGCCCCTTTATGGTGATGATGACTACAGCTTAACTTTGTCCAATTGTCGCCTACAGGACATTGCTATATTAATTTTTAAAGCTGTTAACGGTATGTTACCAGGATATGTAAGTGACTTGTTCGTCGTACGTAATAATGGGAAGTGCTTGAGAGGAACCAACAAGCTAGTTGTCCCACGTAAGAAAACTACAAACCTCGGCCTAAAATCTACAACTTTTATTGGTGCCAAAGTGTGGAATTCTTTACCGGATAAATTACGTTCAACGAAAATTCTTAAGGAATTTAAGAAGGCTGTGAGAGAACTACATCTGTATTTCACAGATTTCTACGATTTATTGTAATAATTTTAAGAATTAGGATTGTTTATTTATTTATTGATATAGTTAGAATGTTAGTTAATAATTGATCATGTATATATATATACATATACAATTTTTATTATTTATTTCACTTTTCTCGGCATATTAGCATGTCTTTGCTAGGGGCCTAATCAGCCTCATCAACCCGAGTTGAAATAAAGTTACTTACTGACGTGTAGGTCTTAGATTACTTACATCAGTGCAATTAGGACAGTCGAGATGTTCGTTGTTCTGCATTTCTCTGTAGGCCCTTGGCGTTACAAAGCCGCACTTAATGTGACACCATTTGTGGCAGACGTCACAACTTATGGTTCGGTGGTTTCGAAATACCTTTTTCTTACAAACAGGGCAGCAGTTGGTGTCTTTGCCAGAACTTGGGCCAGGATTTGGTTGAACATCCCCGCTGATGGCAAGTCTAGCTATGCTGAAGCTTGCATCGGAGTTTGCATAATATGGCGTACGAGAAGGCAAAGTGTCACCTTCCACGTGGTTGAAAACAATATATTCAGTTTGTTTTCATGCAATTTTAGCTGTGAACCCTGCAAAAACATTACTGGCCCTGTCTTTTAGGCTGAGAGAACATTCCGCTTGCTTTTTGTGTGGTAAAAAAATAAATTGGAAGCATACTGCAACAAGAAAACCAAATGAAATGGCGGAACACAGAATCCTACGTCCGGCTATCACGCTGACCGCTGGCGTCAGTCACCTTTTAGGACTGTTTTATCGAGGTATCTAATCACGTAATAACAAAATCAAATCATAATTTCAGAGTCCTTTCATTTCGTGGAAAAAGGCATTTCTGGATCTCACATGTATTAGCATTCCTTAAAAACGACATTGGTAAGTTGCTCATTGTTAATAACACTAACAAGTAGTGTTGTACGCGTTATAAACCAATTCTAATTACTTTTTACTTGATTACTATTGCTTTCTCTGTACTTTGGATTGCTGTTAGTATCTTTTCCATTATAGACCGATCTCGACCCCAGAGCTCTTCTCTTGACTGAGGGAGAGAAGAGCTCTGTGGAACTCTGAAACAAAGTGTGTTCTCATTGGTTTTCGTGAAGAACAATCAAAAGCGTCTCTAATTGGTGCATTCATGTTAGCCCAGCCAAATATTGGCTATAAAAACCCTACGGCGCATGTTCTCCTACCTAGAGTTACCCAGAATCCAAGGCTCTGGTGACGAGAATATGAGTATAGACGACTTTCATAATGGCAGCCAAATAAAGTATTCTTTTGTTTTAATGAAAAAAAAAAGCCTTTCTAGCGTCGCTAGGACGAGCAAATTTCAAAAGAATATTTGTTTCAAAATGAGGGCAGTTGGTCTAATAAAACAAATTCAATAGAATGTAAATGTGGTTGCCATTTATGAAAGTGGTGTGTGTATTCCTTTTGTGTTTAGAGGGGAGAGAAACGGGGAGGCAAATATCTTGTCTCCCTAGTTTTAAACTCATTTTTCTCCCTCCTCCATAATTTTTTTGGCTGTTTCTCCTTCCTCCCTGATTTTTCACCTTTCTCCCAGATCAGTGCTTTAACGGGTTTATGCGACGTAACACTACACATACAGTTTAAATTCATTCCGATATTGTGACTTTATTAACGAACCTTGCCCTTTGAAGACTTTGAATACCAGCAGAGCTTACCTTTTAATGATGTACCCTACCTTTGTGGCCTTGCCGAAATGGCAGACTTTGGGGGATTTCGTAACGCGGTGCCAGCATGTTACTGTTTGAGAGACCGCTTAATTGCTGCAAAGATCACAACACGGCGCCGTTATCGATGACGGAATGCCGAAAAAGCGATGGAAAGGTCAAAATACATTTATCTGTTAAGATTGAGTTGCTGCATTGCTGTGCATTTCTGAAAACCTAGTGGAAGCACCTACTCGGACAGCATTACTCGTATTATTACTGACACCTAAGCAGTCTTGAAACACACAAGCAGTGCACAGAAGAGACAAAATATTTCATGCTCACCATGGCCTTGCTCTCTAAGGTTTCGAAGCGCATCATAACGTTACGCTGACTATTAATCTTTTTGCGCACATTTGATATATGACTAGAAAAATCCGGATTATTGTCTACTTCCATTCAAAAGATCCCTAATGTAGCCTTAAAACGTAATGAAACGTTTTAGTCAGTATCCCCAAGCCCTAGACCTTGGTTTCTTCTTATAAATAAAATAAAATTTTATCTACAAGGGCCAAAGGGCCCAGGTAAAAAGTGAAAAGGGTCCAGAGCCAGTTAAAAATAATCCACTATCAGAACGGAACGTAAACTAAGCTACAAAGTCCAGATGAGCAAGATACAAAGTCCAGTGTGGAACATATATTAAGAGCATAGATAAAATGCAAAAGTCCATCAGGGCACAATCCCCACAAAAACAAAGTAACAATTAACCGTTAATAATTACAGGCACACACCAGGTCTACTCCTAGGTAACTGGCTAGAAATTTTCTTCTCACTCTTTCCAGCCATTTGACGAGGGCCACTCTTGTGCCTCTCAAGTTGCCTCGTTTACGCCCAAAAAAGAACTCTGAGTGGTTATGTCATTCCACGAACAGGAAAGTCCTCGGATTCCCATTTCATAGATTTTTTTATAAGTGTCGGAACACCCAGTCCAACCAGCAAATATCAATTGAAATTTTCAGCTCTTAAAACTTGCCCAAATTGTATCGTTAGGTCTTGGAATTCGTCCACATCCGCATTTTAAGCGTCGCAGTCTGCATGAAACCATCTCTCACCTCTGTCTTGAGAAAGGAAAAGGAAAGGAAAGGAACTTTATTTAAGTGTCTAGTCGTTTTAGCGCTGGAACAGTAATTGGGGATACTGTAAACTGAAATTAACGATTAACACAAACTCAAATGTTGGTTTTTGAGGAGAGGAGAAAACCGGAGTACCCGGAAAAAAACCTCTCAGTGCAGAGTAGAGAACCAACAAACTCAACCCACATATGACGCTGAGTCTGGGAATCTCACCCGGGCCACATTGGTAGGAGGCGAGTGCTCTCACCATTGCGCCATCCCTGCACCCCAAGAAGATCAGCACGGCTCTTACGTTTATTCCTGTAGAATCAACTGAAATGTCAATTCCTTGTAAAAGCCAACATCTCTTTTTGGTATGGTACGTATTGGAGAGCCAGACAGACAGACAGAGTGTTTGAACAAGAGAGAAAAACGCAGTACCTCTGGAAATGGCACCGGAGCGTCGTGCCAGACGAGTCATCCAGAAATTACGGCCCGTGCGATCGCTTCCGGACGCGTGCAGTTAGCCGTTCGCTGCTTTCAGATACCTGTTACCTATCTTCTTCGTGCCATGTGGCACATAAGGCCTCAACACAATCCCGCCAACCATCTCTGTCAGCCGCTGCCATTTGTACCTCACTCCAGTTCTTCCATCCCGCTTTTTCTCTTTCTCTCTCCGCCGTCCTTCTCACTGTTGTCCTTGGTCTTCCCCGTTTTCGCCGCCCATCTGGTGTCCAGGTTAATGCAATTCTGCATTCATTGTTTGGTTCATTCCTCATGATGTGGCCGATGATTTTCCATCTTCTCCTTCGCACGTCCTCACTTCAGGACTTCTTTGTTTGTAATTCTTTCCTGCTAACGTATCTTAAATATCCGTCTACGACACCTGCTTTGGAAGACATCAATTTTATTTTCATCACATTTATTCATATTATTCAGATAGATAGATAGATAGATAGATAGATAGATAGATAGATAAATAGATAGATAGATAGATAGGTAGATAGATAGAAAAATAGATAGATAGATTATTTACAATGAAGCTGGGCATCTAAAGTATAAAAACATACACACAGAAATATATATATTAATACAATATAAACAAAGCAAAAGGTAATTTAAAAAAAAAGAGATGTAATAACTTCTTACTAAGCGAGCGCTAGGGCCGTACTGGGGAATATTGGCCCGAGGTCGTGGCAGTACGGAACGAGCGCAGCGAGGTCCGTACAAAAACGATCGAGGGCCAATATTCCCCAGTACGGTTCCAGTCACAATTAGCCAATCAGAGCGCACGTTATATCGGCTACAAACACAAGCCATATAATAAAAGTAAATAATTAACCTATGCGAAAATTATGTAAATTATTACAAATCATTTAGACCAATAGTTATTTACAAACTCTCTTAGTGTCAAGGAGCATTTTGTGGCATAATCAAGGTCGTTAAATAATTTAGCAGCTGAATAGGCAAATGACCTATAGCCAGATTTAGAATTTATTTCAACCATGTGTAGATTCGCTCTGTTTCTAGTATTGTAATGGTGGACATCGGAATTGTAGGAAAAAAACCTTCTCAAATAAGGCGGGTAAATTCCATTAAGGCATTTAAATACAGTTAGACACTTGTGAAAATTCCAACCTTCAAACAAGGAGACCCATCCCAGTTCACAATACAAAATTAGCGGTACCATCTTCCTGATCTTCTTTTGGAGAATAATCCGTGCTCCCCTTTTCTGAAGCCTAAGGAGTCTTTGAAGGCTGGTACTATCAGCATTGGACCAGACAGACAACGTAAGATTTCTATTGCTTTATTATTTCCGAAAAAGTCATTCTGGAGTCGCGGATTAAAAAGTGTACGCACGCGCCATTGTGAAGGTAAAATACATACTTACATAAACTCAATTTCATCTCGAATCTCATAGTAAATGCAAGAGTAAATACCTTCGAGACATTACATTTACAGCTAAAATATGGCCTTGACTTTAAAATCGCCACAGAAAACACAAAAGGTACACAAAAGGCAGACCTTATAGAAGTATTTTGTTGTTTTTTTTGGGAAAAAAATGGGTTTTTCAGCTTATATGAAAAATAGGTTTTCTCTCGCGTCCTCTTCTTATGCATGATCTTCTCTGTGGCCTTTCTGTGGACGAGTTGCAGGACCTACCGATACAATTTGGGCAAGTTTTGAAAGCTAAAAACTTCAATCGAGGCTGGATTTTTCTGGTAGGACTGGGTGGCCCGACACTTACAAAAAAATTATATGAAATGAGAATCGGGAGTCTTCCCTTGTCATGGAATGGCAGAATTACTCTGAATTCTTTTTGGGCATGAGCGAGGCAACTTAAGAAGCAGGAGACTAGCCCTCATCGAATGGCTGAAGCGCGGCCAGAGGACAAGATTTCTAACCAGATACTCAGGAGTAGGCCTGGTGTGTGCTGTTAACGTAGAGTTTGGATTTCTGAACAAGTTTTTATCATAGAAAATTCGCGAGAAAGTTGTGCTTTCGTTTCGCTATAATCCTCGTGTCAAAGAAACGGTATAATGTAAATAAGAGAATAACGATCGACATTGATATTTGCAGATCACCTGTCCTCCTATTACTAAAGTCAAACTCTACATCTCTATGCAATAAGCGCATTCAAAATTTCCTCATACTACTTTATAAAAGTATGGTTTTTTTTCAGTTTATATGAAAAATACGTTTTCTCTCCCGTCCTCTTCTTATGTATGATCTTCGCGAAAATTCCATTCTGTCCCTCAATAAACCTAGAACAACCAGTTATGGTCTTAGCTCTTTTTTCTTACGTATCAGCTAAGTTGCGGAATACGCTACCTGATTTTATCCGTACCTATGGGTTTACTGGTTTTAAGAGAGAATCCAGGGCCGCATTTTGTACAGCGGCTTTTCTTTTTAATGAAGATATCTTTAAATATTATGTATTTAGTATGTATCTGTGTATGCTATGTATTTTAGCTGCAAACCTAATGTCTCGAAGACATAAGCTTCTGTAGTTATTCTGAAATTCGAGATGAAATGCATAACTGTATGTATGTTAAGTTTAGTAGGGCGCGTGCGCAACACTTTGTATTTTGCGACCTTCAGTGCTTACCACATGTCAGATAAAATGACTTTTCCCTTGTATATTTAAGCCATCGAATTCTTACGTTAAATTGACAAGGGCGGTTTGGAGCTGTGAGTAGGCGTGGGATTTGTCACATATGGTTTAGGGGCCGACATATCTCTCCCTCAATGCCGTACCGGGAGGCAAGGTCGGTAGCAGAAAGCAGCGAAGGGCCAACTGCGTCCAAAAGCGATCGCACGGGCCGAAATCCCGGGATGACTCGTTTGGTACGACGCTCCAGCGCCGGGTCTGGAGGTACTGCGTTTTTCTCTCTTGTTCGAACATTCCTTCCGGGCATGCGTAAATGTTCTGGCTCTCCGATACGTAGCCTACCAAAAGAAAATTAAGATGCTGGTTCAGTTTCAAGGAATTGACATTTCGGTTAAACTGATTCTACAGGCATAAACTCGTAAGGTAAGAAGCGCGCGTGTCTGGTCTTCTCCAGCCAGAGGTGAGAGATAGTTTCACACAGACTGGGACGCCTAAAAGGCTCTGTTGTAAACATGGCGGTTCACGAGTGAAGTTGTCTCTCTGGCCTTTCTGTGGACGAATTCCAGGACCGACCGATTCAATTTGGGCAAGTTTTAAAGGCTAAAAACTTCAATGGAGGCTGTATTTTGCTGGTAGGACTGGGTGGCCCGACACTTATAAGAAAATCTATGAAATAAGAGAATCGGGAGTCTTTCCTTGTCATGGAATGGCAGAATTACCCAGAATTCTCTTTGGGCATGAATCGAGGCGACGTGCGCATGTCACGCACACGTGATGCATGGCAGACTAGGAAGGTAAACGCAGTGCTAAAGGTGCAAACATTTTCCACAAGAATGGAACGTGAAAGCATTTAGCATTATGGGATAGCTGTGGATCCAGGTCTTCTCGGAACTGTCACGCAATGGCGTGACGTTGTGAATAGACAATCGCTTTGAGAACTTCGCAGGGATTTTACTCTCTTGAATGCCCCGTGACCCCCATTTTTCTTTCCGTAGATCACTTCCTTTCCTGATTTTGTCCATTTTAGCAAAAAACAAAAAAACAAAAAAAAATCTGTACGTGAGAAGTGACAAATATCTCGCCTTTTATGCTCTCGTGCGACCGAACTTTTCTTTCTTAGACTATTATGTATCGTTTTTCAAGGTCTATTTCACCTCAGGAAAAGACATCAGCTGCAAAAGTTTGTTTATTTATATTAGTTATGTTGAATTGAATACGTTTACCTGAGCTAAATTTCACTAATGTAGCTTCTTTATTGCTGACAGTTGTAAGCTAATTTCGTCTTAAAATAACGCAAGCGTCTAAAAGTGTATCTTATGATCTCGAAAACGATCACGGTGACCCCCCCATTTTCTTTTTGCCTTTTTGGCAAAAATAGATGATTACCATTCTGCGTGGTGAGTTAAAAAAAAATCTGTACGTGGGAACGTTTTGGGCGTGAACGTCCTTAACCAAGCATGGTGACATATCTTTGTCATTGTAGTTTTCAAAACAGGGATTAGGAGGGAACATTCAGGGAAAGTTTCAAGAAAATCCTTCGACAACTTTTTTCCTGAGGAATCACCTTAAACAAAGTGGAACATGTGAACAGATTCAATTACTACTAATGGACAATCACGCATCATTTCGATTTCAAAACTATAAGTGCGAATAGACCTTTTCGGCTTGTACATTTTGTTTTCGCAATACAGATCATGTGATAATACTCAGCAGGTTTGGTCTTTTGTTTTGTTCATTAAAATGAGGGCATGCAAGCATGAATATGCCTGCATGCACTCTTTTTAATGAACAAAATAAAGGACCAAGCCTCCTGAGTATTATCACATGATCTGTATTGGGAAAACAAAATGCACAAGCCGAAAAGGTCTATAGACCCATATCACTCAATGTCCAAACAAAAGATTTTGCCCGTCGAACCTCTCATTCAGTGTGAGGCTGGACGGGCAAAGACAATGCAAAGACAATGCAAAGACAAAGCCTTTATTCCCCACGGACTCCAAAATGGCCGCCGCGTGATAAAGGTGAATTGCCAATTATTACGGTCAATTGGATCATGAAGGTTGGTGGAAAACTGTTGTTGTAATTATATTGACGACGAGGCTTGGACATCATGTTTTGACGCCATGACCGGGATCGGGATTGGCCGATAAAAACGTTCGGGATTTCGGGTTGAGGGGAAAATTTTTGGTCGGTATTCAAGAACCCTATTGGGGACCCTCCCCCCTCGTACTCCAATCTGAAGGTCATTAAAAAAATTATTTATTTCAGATACAAACACGTTCTAAAATACAAATGATTGTAAACATTATTTCGCGTGGTTTAAAGTTATTAGAGCGGAATTTCCCTTTGATGAGTTACGCTGGAACTTACGCTAAAGAAGAACCCGAGTTTTCATTATCAAGTTGTCATTTGACGAATATTATCATACTTTTAACTTGACCTAGCCAGTGAAAAGAAGTTTTGTGTCGACCCCAGAGTATTAGTTTCCTCGATCACACTGGGAAGCACCGAGATGTTTCTTCAAAATGTTCAAGGAGAAACGATTCCGTCACGATCGAAGACGTCACAAAACAATGGGTTTAATAGAAAAAAACGCTCAGCAAGTCCTGCACGAGAGTTTTACTTTTTGGGTCATTTTTTTACCACTCCTGTCTTCAATACGAAATGAGCACCTGACGAAAAAAGTTGTTCTTTTCCTCTGCAAACATCCACACCCTACATAACAATTTTATTCCTGGAAAACTGGTACAGACGTTCGATGCCAAACGACTTGGAATAATCGCGAAATGATCAAAATAAGGGGAAGCTGTACTTTTAACCCTTTGACTCCCAGGAATGCTCAGCATGTAAATTCTCCTCACATTTTCAATGAAATGTCAGTCAGACAGGTATTGAGAATGAGGCTAATTATACGCTTAACAGGAGTGATATTGAATATAATACCAAATTCTCTTGACTACCCAACAAAGAAATCTATGGCACTAGTTAGGAGAATGAACGTTTTGATCTTGGGAATGAATGGGTTAAAAGATGTCCTCGAATCTGTCGTCGTCGTCGTCCTTGCTTTAGCTCTGTTCTGTTAATCTGTTTAATTAAACAATACCTGAAAGAAACAGAACGTAACCAGGTGATCTGGTGACGTAATTCGGAGGCCTGGGGAGAAAAATTTTAACGCCGTATCCCACAACCGCGCGCGGCCTTATTAGGGAGCTTACGAAACGACGACGCCGACGGCAAGACGACGCTACAAAACAATGGGCTTAATGAACAAAAACAAAGGCTCTGCATGCTCTGCACGTGCGTTTTACATTTTGGTACATTTCTTTGCCGTCATCTCCAAAATGACGACATGAAATGACCAAATTCAAGGTTCTTTGGAGGACGTCAGCACATCATGATGAATTTTCAGTTCTCTGTCTACCCTTCCACCTCACTCATACCAGTTTAATTCCTCCACAGTTACTACACATTTTTAACGTGAAACGACATGAAATAGTTTCCTAGTGATATGAATAACGCGAACTCGTATTTTAAAATGAAGTCCTCGTAGCCGTCGTCGTCCTCGTTTCGTAAGCTCCCTATTTTCGAATTCAACATGGCAGAGGCGAGGTGAGATCTCGTCGGGTCTACTTGAATGTTTATTCAGTAACAGGAAATGTGGTAGACACGGAATGATCTGTTGAGTTTTGGCGATGGAAATAATGCAGGGAGTTTGGAAACAACACCTAAGGCCGCGCGCGGTTGTGGGATTCAGGTTCTCCCATCAGGATCAACCTTTAACTCATCTCCTTCAACTTTAGTTTCTTCGCTCTCTTGTGTGGCTTTCCTTATCGCGTCGTCTTCGTTTGCCATCTGCTCAACAACCTTCTCCATACGGCCATTGGGGTTCGCTGATTCTTGAATGGGGCTATCGGAAGGGTCCTCCTCTTTATGCAAAGCAAAAGGTCTTTCACCCTCTGATGTTACTTGAGTAGACAACCTAGCATCTTTGTCTTGTGAGCTTAACTCTTGAATGGGTTCTTTGGCCTCCTTGATGGGCGATTCCTCTTCCTGAATGTGTGGCTGTGTATCCTCGGTGGATAATCTGGCCTCTAAGGTAGGGGACTCAGTTTCTTGATCGGTACTGGCCTTGGAAACGCGATCTTGCCCAGCCTCATCTTTGGACAAGCTGACTTGGATAGGCTCTCTGGCCTCTTTGGTCGGTGATTCCGCTTTTACATGTAATTGCGTAATCCCTGGTTTTCCATCCTCCTGAATGGGATCTCGTGCGTCCTTAGTCGTTGATCCCATCTCTTGATTGTCTGACCCGGCCTCTTGAGTCGGTAAGCCGCCAGGGCTTTGCGATCGATACCCTACTGTGGGGGTCATTGGGTCCTGAACAGGTGTCTTCCCAGATGAAGGAGACGGTACTTCAAGCCGTGAAGGACGCAAGGAACTAATTTGAGGAACTGAAAGACGAAACATACAAGGAGAAAATTTCAGAGATATGATTCTCATACTTGTCCAATAAACAAAAGATTTGCGGTATTTTGTCTTCACGTCGCCGTGTGTCAAGGGGTGGATCCAGGATTTCTCTTAGGCGGGGTGTACTACTAAGGAA
>BLFO01000231.1:463712-476212 GCA_014634245.1 Montipora cactus
ACCCTTCCCCTAGATCCCCCTGGTATCTTAAAGTGTTCTTAGGCCTAAGAACTTTGAGTACCACGTGCGGTACTGTTAACTATTTGGTTGCGGACAGGGTTGAGCGTCGGTGAGAACTTCGTGATATTTACACAATGCACCAGAGATACCATCATGCAGCTGTACTAGATAACCCTCAGGGATATCTTCAGACAGTCTGAGAAAAACCGCTCGAGACAATTCTACCAACAAGCATTCTTTCGCTCCACGAAAGATTACCAAGCTAAGCACTCTCCCTACCGATACTGGTCTCTTCAAATGGAAAGAAACCACGAGAGGAGTATGAAATATATTCTAAAGCACGACAGCGATCGTGAGCCTGAATCACATGTTCAAAACTTATTAATAATTCATAAGCCCAACAGCCTATTAAAACATCGATAAAACGTCACGTGCATGAGCTTTAAACCCAATAAAACACTACTCATTAGATTCTTTACATAAAGAATAGCAATGAGGCCCGGCTTGTTTTTCATGTATGCTAATATCTTCCCCTCACATTTTGAGCCTTTTTTTGCCCTCCCGAGGGACTCGCTTTTTGTGGAATGTTTGTGAAGGCGTTCAAAAAACTCGTAGCACGTGTTTTATCGGGTCTAACAACACTGCTGCTCGTTTTTTAAAACATTACTTCAAATAACATGTTTATCAACGGAAAAGTTAGCGTGTAAATAGTTTTGTCTCCCACTGCATTGTTTGAGATGCAACTCACACGTTTGCAATATCTCACTTTCAGGCAAGTTTATTTTTGTTGGGATCACAGCTTTTTTTTCCAGGTTTGAAGCTCCTGCTATTTGCCAGCCTCTGTCCTTACTCCGCGAATTGAAGTATTCTTGGATTTCACATGACGTCACGGCCGCCATGTTGGTGTCCCCAAACAATGAAATGGCGACCATGTTGGTGTCCCGATCCAATCCTCCGGGAATTGAAAGCTATTATTATGGCAACGTCTTCTTTTGTTTTCGTTGAAAAACATGGCTGTTGATCACATGAGGGAAACCCAAGAATACCTGTGTGGAATTTTGTAAAAACCAACCTGAATTTGTGTTGATAGTATTTACTGATCCATCTCCTCCAATGTTGACAAAAGCTTGATTCACTCTAATGTTTATGGTTCCTGAAAAGAAAATGTAAACGAAAAATTACAATAGTTATCATTATAATCGTCGTCATCATGATCATGATCATCATTATCATCATCATCAGCAGCAGCATCACCAACGTTCGCATAAGCAATATTATCATCATCATCACCACATCACTACCACCACCACTACCATCATCATTTCAATCATTATCTTCAGTATCAACATCACTTTAATATCGTTGTCATCGTCATTGCAGTTCTTGTCGAGCACAATCATCGTCATTAACAAAACCCAAAATCAAATTTTCATTATGCCACTCGATGTAACTCACTGGGCTCTGTGTCTTTTGGTGGGGAACTCGCCTCTGGTTGGAACGGCTGGCTCTCCAATTGTCTTGGAGCATTCTGTATTAATACAAAAAGAAAGAGGTATGCAAACGTTTGTCGTTATGCCTAAGTTGTGTCTTTTCAGCTCGTTCAATCACGTTTTTCGCAAGCTCTCTTAATAGATAACTCTTACTAACCGAGTCCGAAGTCCGTACTATAGAATTTAAAGACTGAGATTTTTCCAGTAGGTAATCAGGCACGCGGGAAAGGAAACTAGTTGAAGACAAGCGGAAGGTTCAATTGCCACAAAGATTGCCATGTGATACAAAGAAAGAGGTATGCAATCGAGTGCTTTAATTGGCAGAGGAGCAAATTTCATTGTGCTTATGCTGTGTTTCGTTTTCATACAACGCAAGCGAACGCATGCAAGCACAAGGAAAAGGAAAATTTCTGATCCTTGCGCTTGTGCGCATGCTCGTGTCAACCCTGTTTTCACAGTGAAATAAGCGCTCTTATGCTTTGCGCTTGTGCTCGCGTTGCTAGTGATAACTAGCTAGGCTCTATAACACTTTTCTCTCTTTTGAGAAGTTACTTGATACCTGTAGCTAACAGGCAATAAATGAGCTTTTATTATGTGGCAACAATTCTCGGGCTAAATGGATCACTCTCTCGATTTTACTGTACGGACCACTACCATGGAAACAGTCCGTTTTTCGTATTTTTTCTCTCTCCCAGGAAATTCAAGTTGAACGAAACACAAAAAGTTCTTAAACGAGGCTCAAACCAGTTTTAACACTTTCAACAAACTGTACTATTTGGAAGGATTGAATCCACCAAACTTTTTCACTTAATGGTTATGTTATGATGCCCTATGAAACACCAATAGATGCTTAACAAGATGCACTCATTAATGTGACTTAACGGGTTACCATGGCAACAAAAAAGCAATCTAAAAACAGCTTATATTCTTTCTTTAAACGCATGTCAAAAACGAACTCGGTAATACCCATTTTTTATTGCTGGAGATTCATTAGCACGCTAGGATAAAACTGTCTGTAAAGTTTAAAAAAATAGCTGAAGCAGATTCATAGCCCCCTCCACAATTGAAAAAAAATTAAGATGGCTCTGAATTTGCTCCAGATAATTTTTTTAAACTTTGCAGAGAGTTTTGTCTTTGCGTGCTAATCACTTTTCAGCGATAAACTAGTAATAGTTTTCAACCATACAAGTCAGATTTGTTGTAAGTAGCTTTTCCTAATGGAGTTGATGTCTTTTATCTATTGTAATAAAGACAGAGAGCTTAATTAATTCAACTCTTTTGGAGAACGAGGCGATTTTCCGCGAAAATAATTTTTTTCCAACCCATTCACTTAAAATATTATTTATCGCTGTGTTGCATCTTTTTTATCCAAACGAAAGCTAAAAATAAAGACTATTTATCGATCTTTCAGTTGATATATTATTTGTAATTTAATATGTGAATCTTGTTAAGCAATTATTGGTGTTTCACATGGTACCATAACATTGCCATTAATGAGGCTCGAAAGGGTTTTAACACCTAAAAGACTCCACTGTTTACATCGAATAACGCTGCAACACTGTATCACGTAACAACAATGTTATGGTACCATATAAAACACCGATTATTTCCAAACAAGATATGATCATTATTGTGATGTATTTAGTTACTTTGGCAACGGGAAAGCCCAGGAAAAACACCCTTTAGTTTGGATTTAGTTGCTCATATCTCAAAAACGAACACGGTGACTCCCCTTTTTTATCGCTGAAAAGTGATTAGAAGGCCACGATCAAACTTTCGGCAAAGATTAAAAAATTCTTTCGAAGGGGATTCAGAGCTACCTTAAAAAAATCACAAAATTAAGGTGGCTCTGAATCCACAAGGCAGAATTTTTTAAAACTTTGCAGAAAGTTTCATCATGCCCTTCTGATTACTTTTCAGAAATAAAAAATGGGAGTCACCAAGTTCGTTGTTGAGATATAAGCAACTAAAATAAAGGGTGTTTTTACAGGGCTTGCCCGTTGCCACGGTGACATATTACGTCACAATAATGACTGTATCTTGTTCAGCAATAATTTGTGTTTCATTTGGTACCACAATATTGCCAATACATGATACAACGTTGTGGTGACGATCTTTCTAATAAGAGCGTCACTTGGAATCGTTGAAACTGGTTCGAGCCTCCTTAAGTAAACAACAACAACAACAAGCTTTTATTACCAAAAGAAAAGTTAAAGATTACAATAATTTATAATATATTAATACAAACCAAGGTAACGTTTACTCAGAATAACTAAAAAGCTAATCGAGCTGAGTAAAACTAAGTAGTGTTTAATATAGGAGGTAGGTTGGCACTAGAGCTTGAGTAAGTAAATTAATTAGTCAAAAAAGAGAAGAAAGAGAAAACAAATAAATAAATAAATAAAAATAAATAAATAAATAAATTCCAGTTGAAAACTCATGAGCAGTAAGACAAAAGGTAGTCAGGAAATAACGAAAAATAACGAAAAAAATTGACTATCTGAGTAAAATTAACGTCGCTAAAATTTATACGCCATGCTCGCATGACAACCGCTGTCAACAACAGTGTTGTAGAGTAATAACACATTCCCTCCAAATTGGTTTTTTTAAATCACAGTGGTGCAATTATAGCAAGCGGAATTTACTTTTACGTGTAAAAGGTTACCGTTAAAAGTTCGCTGATGGAAGACGAAGATTACGAAATTCACCAAGCGGAGAAGTGTCCGTTTCCTCGTAGCAACGATGCCATATAATAAACAAGTTACTAGCCTCACTTGCTCGGGACCATACTGGGAAATATTGGCCCTGGGTCGTTTTTGTACGGACCGAGCGCGTACTGCCTTGACCTCGGGCCAATATTCCCCAGTGCGGCCCTGGCGCTCGGTTAGTAAGAGGTTAATATCAAATACGTTTCTTCCATTTTGACAAAATGCAAATTTTAGTCCCACGTTTGCCATTTGTCGTTAGTACGACACTTAATCTCTAAAATGCAATCTTGAAACCTTCAAACGTGAACCGTGGAAAACATAAACCTGAAGTTTCGCAAAAGACGAGCGCGACAAACGCAAAAAGCGAAGGAAATAAACCCGAGTAATTTGCTTATATGTATCTTGGAATCCATTCTCCGCACGGCCAAAAACCCCTTCAAGTGTCATTCACCAATCAGCTCCAGCGTTCTGCTATGCCTAGTAATTTTATCTATTCCACGTTCAGTTTTAGCGAAACACTAGAAAATTCGTGCACTCACTGGCTCCTCACTGGAACGAAATGGGAACCTTCTGCCTAGACATTCCTCCTTTCGCATGGCATCAATTACAACCTATAAAAAATAACAGTCAAGAAGGCATCCTACACGCAGAAGCACTCTAACCAGGGAAGCATGCGAGTAATGTAAGGAGGATCATGTTCATAAATACCCTCTACTAACTACGTAAGTACCGATCCTAAGATTTGGCTATTAGAACAAGATTAGGTTCTAGAACAAGTTTCCACATTCACTTGGTCTAGGTTTTCATTTTGGGTCCTGGCACCTACATGCCTTGCCAAATTGGAGCTCTTGGCAGTTTTGGTGCGTGCGCTCTTCTAAAAAAAAGTTTTCAAAAAAGACTGATGGCGAAGGACATTACTAAACAGCGAAACAAAACACCGAAACACTATGTATGACCCCATCATACACTGAATACTAACCAACAAAGGTTGGATTTTGAGATTATTGCTACTACTAAATTGAGATTAAGATTAGGATTCAGATCACGATTGAAATTAGGATCAATAACGTTTTAGGCCTAATTAGGCCAAAACCGATATTTAATCTTAAATCCAACCTTTTTCGGTTAGTATTCAATGTATGGTGGGGTCATACATGCTGTTTTGGTGTTAGGGTTAGGGTTTAGGCCGGTCACACCTGCCCCAGTTCAATGCAGCGAGAAATCAAAATGGCGGACAGACGATTTTGTAGTGGTTTCCAGTCTCCCCTACTCTGCTAAATACAATGGCGATTCTTCTGACTTTTCTTTGACTTGACTTTGTTTGTCAAAGGGGTTTAGTTCTTTAAGCAACTGTCCTGCGTCCTGGGACGCATTACGATTTTGAAAATGCATTTTATGGATATTTTTTGCGAGAAAATGCACGATTTCTGGGTTAACGCGATCCCTATGACAGGTCTCCTCTAAATGATAAGTTATTTACCACTAAAAAGCTTTTTCTTGACCCGATAAGCAAGGGAAGGGTGTCAAGAGTTCTGCAGCAGCGACAGATTTGAGAACGGAACCTCGAACTCAAACTATCTTTCTTGCAGTCGAATCCTAAGGTTGCGTAATTAGGCGATTCCGCAAGTCATGTCCAACCATTCCTCAAATTGATTCCAAACGAATGGGGAGCAGGGAAAGAAGAAGCCCAACCTCGTAAGGAAACACCCTCACCAACGGGCCTTAATATGAGCGACCACGAGATTTCCACTTAAATTGAGGCAATGTTATTTTCCCCAAAGGTGTTTTTCAATCGCTGTTTTTCTCAAAATGGTTTTGTAAACATTGTTTACCCCCGAACGAGCGTTTTAATCCATAACATCCCTTGTGCCTCGGGATGTATATAGCTTGATTAAAACCCCGCTCTCTTGTTTATCTCTTACAAAGCTACCGAGTAAACGTTTGTTACTTGCACTTATGTTCGCGTCTTAAGCGTAAACCAAGCCAAATTAACCATCAACTCGTTGTGTTTGGTCTGCCTACCTTCCAGCCCTTTTTGAAGGCTGACCCCAACTGTGCATGGTTTCCAAAAAGATACAAACCACAACGTGCTCGAGATATAGCCACACATAAGCGATTCATTGACGCCAAGTAGCCAATTTTTCCCTTGTCATTAGAGCGAACCAAAGAAATGAGGATAATATCGTTTTCTTGTCCCTGTAAACAAGAAAAAACGAAACAAATAAAACAAGAAAGAAATGCCGTCACCTTTCAATTACCCCCGGCTGAATGTATTGTTGGTCAACATGTTTGGGGTGGAAATGTTGTTGGCACGTCTTCGATATCTGTGTAAAACAAGCAAAGAATCGGGTAAAATCAACGAAGTTTCCTATTTTTTGTTTTTTTATAGCAAACTCATATCTCAACCCGACATTCGCTGTTTGTCGTAAACGCTATGTGAAAGTTCTCTCATGTTGACCAACATCGACCAGAACTCTTGGCCTATCGTTATTTCACAGGAAGCTCATAGCAAGGGTCCCAAAAGTTTGACCAACTTTAATTTAATCACATTATTTTCCGGCAAGTGTTGACCATTCAGTTAGAAAGCAAAGGTAGCTGATCGTGGTGACTCATCGCGAGATATGTCCAGGTTTGACCCTAATTAGATGCACGCGGATTTCAATAAGCGTCCCGAAGTGTCTCCGTGCTCTTCTCGCCAACTCTCACATCACTCGTGTCGCGGAATACAGACAATTTATGTTACAAAGTGTCCCCCAAATGCTGCCCTTTAAGTAAAGATAAACAGCTGCATTTACCCAAAGCTAAAAATAACGCTAACCTCTACCCTTACCTTATCGTTGAAAATAGGTAGCAAATGCATAGACTTAAAGGGACACTTCGTGTTGGATGTCAAAATTGGGCGTGCATCTAATTAGGGTCAGACCTGGACATAAGTGCCCATCGCCGGAGTTATTGCAACCTGTGTGGCAAGCATTCTGAAGAGAGCTTAAAACGCCGGCGTAGGGAAGGAAGAGTCAACATTTATTTCTTTCACGTTTCTCCTGGCCGGAATATCTTTTATGCGGTTATCGTTTACTAGGGAATACTTGGTAATCAGTCTACTGAATAGCTGCTCTGAAAAGTAGTTCGTAACGTTAGAGTAGACAGAGCTATGATGACGTCATCTCAATATCTATTTTTACTAACTTGTAAAGCGTACTTAAAAGAGGGTTTTGGCAGGGGAAGCCACACTAAAACGTCTCCCATAGGCGGAGACATTCATCCGAACAACGTGCCACTTTAATCCTCTATTGCTTTCTTTGGGGCTTCAAAAATTCACTCACCTGAAAACTATCAATTGTCGTCACGTTTATGCTTTCCACAGCACGATCCTTGGTTAAACGAAAGCGTTTCTTTACTTCCTGAACCTGAATAAAGACGGGAGCTATAAGAAATACTGGGGCTTTACAATGAAACTAACGTCCTTAAAGTAACCTCGCTCCCAGGGTTTCCATCGACAAAGAGACCAAAGGGACCCTGGGAACGAGGTTGCCTTTACGTGCTACTATGACAAAAATAATCACTTCCTTTTTTCCTTCAGATTTTGAAGGTTGATTGCTTAACACTTGACTTGAAAAATTTTCAGCTTTGATTTTTATCCAAAGGCTGTTTACTTTGAGTGTAAGTTTTGGATTTTACGATCTTCCATTAATCACGTTCCACACTGACAGATAGGACCTCAGAGGGTTGGATCTAGGAAAAAGTGACGTCATTTACTCACAGGGTATAAACGCAGCTTATTTCATACGCAAAATACGAGTTTAAAACTCTGAAAGCCCGAAACTCCCGTGCTGCATATTAATTTAGCCGTGTACACACGCATTGCATTCTTAAACCATTGAGTCTTTGACGTCATTTTCTCCTCGATCTAGCTCTTATACCGAACACCCTTTCTGTAAACTGTTAACTCACTCGATTACGTTGTGTTTTACTCAGCTTGTTAATCGGCAAATTCGCAAAAACTGGCTCGCTGTTCAACTCACAATTCACCGTACAATTTTTCACTCATATGTCATTGCCTTATTTGGAAACTAAAGCGCACGTGATCAATGTCAAATAACAACAACAACAACTATGGGGGGAGGGCTAAGTCTATTACTCTCGCACACTCTCTCAAGATTTTAAAGTTAGTAATGGCGGACCATTAAATAAAAAAATTCCACTTAAAATAAACAGGGGCTGGTTGCTCGAAGCCTGGTTAGCGCTAACCGCTGGTTAAGAGGTATCAAAACCTATAGGTTTCCATGGTACTTAACGCTGGTTGTCCCTAACCATGCTTCGAGCAGCTCGGGCAAGGCGTCTTTTACAAATCAAGGCTTCAAAGTTTGGTCACTTACTGTTTAGTTAATATAGCTTTGAAATTCAAAGAAAAATGAAAATAGATTTTTTGGTCACAGAAGCACTTTTAGGAAGAAATTCAGACAAATAAAATTTACATTATATTGCTTCCCAAGTAAAAAGAAGCAGACATGTCCAGGAAAAAAAACAAAGTTAGATGCAGGAAAGTGATTTTTTGATCATAGTAGCTGGAGCACTTTAAACAGCGCAAAGAAACAAGTTACAAACGTTATTTCAGAAGTAACGAAAGCTAAGCATGAAAAACCGAGGCTTGAGCGGGATTTGGACCTATGCCCTGTGCGATACCCATACAGGGCTCTGCCAAGTAACCTGTTAAAACTTTCATTACCAAGATCGAAATATTCATTCTCCTAACAAGTACCATAGATTCCTTTGTTGGATTGTTATGAGAATTTGGTGTCATATCAAGATCACACCTCTTAAGCGGATAACAGTCTTCATTCTCAATACCCATTTGACTGACATTTCATTGAAATTGAGGAGAATTTACATACCGATCATTCTTGGGAGTCAAAGGGTTAAGCCAACTGGGAGCTGGTCATTTTGTGAGTTCACAAAAAACAAATAAATAAATAAGATGGGTTGTCTTGGCACGTTCTTCCCATTTTGTTCAAGTGAGGAGCCAGTGAGTAAAAGAATTTTCTAATGTTTCTACAGAAGTGAACGTAGTATACGTTATGGCCTGATTACATGGAGAGTTTCAGCCCGGGCTGAGATTGTTCTGAAAGAAATCCTCTTGAAATGAAAGTGGTGATTACATGGAGAAGATTTCAGCCCGGGCAAACCGGGCTGGAAAATCCATGTAATCGCCATCATTTTTTCAGCCTAGGCTGAAAAAGGAACGTGAGCATGCATAGCGGTTCCTTTTATGTTATCAACTGAAATCGTGACGTAATCAGTATCTTCCAGCCACAACGTAGAGGTGAGCAGTGATGGAAACTACTATGTTGTGTTTACAAACAGACCTTGGTGTCAAGGCTTCGGCTCTTAAGAAGCATTGCGAGTCGGAAGAAAAATTTGGTGTCAAGTTGAATGATTTTACGTGTGCCTACAGTGAAATGTAGTGAAGCTCATATGAGCTGCGTATTATACCCGATGTTGTTGAGAGTCAATTATTCCTTCGTTCAACATAGGTAATGAAAGAAAAGTGAATTAAATCTGAAATCCGCGTTTGTGCGATCGCTTTCAAATGCAATGATCAAAAATACCTGATCACAAGTGCCCTTGCGGGCTCATTAAACTGGTGTATTTTGATAAAATCTTCGACTCCGAAAGTATGAGAAAATGTGGGTACTTCTGGGTACTTCTCTGCCCAAAATATCGTTTCACCCTCGATCTGCAAGACTGAAGTTCATATTTGGAAAAAAACTCTAACCAACAACTGTGTAAATAACTTTATTCGTGACCTCTCTTCGGGTCAGTACTTAAATTGTGAAACAACTACATTTTGAATTATCAAAATATGGATAGTCTTCCGTGGGTCTTGATGAATAAATATCAGAAATTTAATAGGAAGTGATGAAGCATTGACAGGCACAAATTACTCTCCATTATAATCGACAAAACCTACGAAATACCGGTAATCACGAAGAAGATCGTGCATTTCATCAACAGAGCAAGCCATTTTGCTATTCCCGCTGGGACGAGATGCCGAAAAGACGTTTGGGATACTATTCATTCCTCCTCTGGTTCTCCACGTGTGTTTTACATTTTGATCCATTTCTTTGCCGTTCTCGTCTTGACAACGACGTGAAATGATCAGATTTGAGGTCATGTGGATGACGAGAGCACCAAACGATGAATTTTCTATTTTCTCTCTAAATGTCAACTCCGTTCTCATCAACTTTATTCTTGGAATGTGTATTCACACTTTCCAGCCAAGGACTAATCTCAAAATTCTTACAGTAATGGGAAATAATATTCTTAAACAACGTTCTCATAGCCATCTTCCCTGCTAGCAGAAATCTCTTTTCGTTTGCGTTCACTGTGCTGTTGAGTATGGGAAAAGAGACCTCTGCCATGAGTCGAAACTCACTTTGATCCAACCGCCATGCACAACCTTGGACGGCACTCCTCAATCCGCATGCCCCATGATATGTTTGCTGATTGTGACTTGAGCCCGTTGTGTTCCGCACATTCCTTTACAGTATTTCCTCTGTTGTTAAGTTAGCCCACACAACGTGAAGTATCACGTGAGGATTCGGTCGCTAAGTAACCACTGCGCATACTCAACACAGTGAGTTTCGACACATGACAGACGTCTCTTCTCGCGGACTCGTCAGCTCAGCGAAAGCAAAAAAAAAAGAGACCTCAGCTAGCAGGGAAGTAGCCGTCGTCGTCGTCCTTGCCGCAGGTCCCTATTAAGTATGAGTGGTCGACATGGAAATAATCTTGTGAATGGGCTACCGATTAACGAGAATACATCAAGAACCACCTACTAGTCAAATTGAAGTAGTCGAAGTGCTGAACCTGGTAAACCTTATCGCTAGATCTCAGCTGCACAGGTAACTAGGTAATAATAGTAAAATTAAACGAAACTTACCTTAAGTTGAAGTTTGATTGAAATTCTATCAAGTGACGTAGAGAGGGAGGAGATCACATGAGATAGCACAGCGCATGCGCTAGATCATTTTTTTAAAGAAGCAGGGTGTGACAAGTAAGAACATGTACAACCCATTGTAGTCCAAATGGATACTGCAGTATGTATCGCAGAGGATAGTGTCCCAACTGGGAGGAAGCAAAGGGTGGGCATGTGATCTCCTCCCTCTCTAGATCACGTGATAGCATTTCAATCAAACTTCAACTTAAGGTAAGTTTTGTTTAATTTTACTATTCTATCACGTGACTAAGAGACAGGAGATCCCATGAGACTTTAAAGCCTTGAATCACCCATGCAAAACAAAAACAAGAAGGAATATAACAACCATTGTATTTAACCTATAGTCCACCTACATCAAAACATGGTGTAGAAATGGACTAACAAAAGGGATAACTGTAACAACAGTAAGTTAAAAAAACTTTAACAACAACAAAGAACACAATGAAAGATGAGAACTATGATGGCAACAACAAGTCTGCCTTCAGGAACTTTAAGGTAAAGACTTAATCACTGTGACAAAATGGCAGATGCCATGATATTGTTGGCAGGTATAACAGGCTTATCATAAAACTTCCGAAAGGTCTCAGCTGAGGGCCAGCCTACATGTGCCAAAATAACATCCAAAGGAACATCCTTCTGCTTTGCTCTGGATGCCGCAGCTGCTCTTGTACTGTGGGCGGAAAACTTGTGAGAGTCAATCCCAGAGCTTTCAAGCACACTCTTCGTCCATCGTGAAATTGTGTCCCTTAAGAATGCTCGGTGTGGTTTTACATAACTGCTGAATAAGCACTGTTCACCATTCCGAAGACCTTGAGTGCGATCCAGATACTCTTTGAGAGCCGTCAGGGGGCAGATTCTGGGATCTTGCTCAAATTCAGAGATTGTGATACTTGTCGTTGAGTGCCCTGGCTTACTCGTTTTGGTATGGTTAAGTATTTGGGAATTGACATTCTGATTCTGTAAGCTCCATAGCTGAAAGACTCATTAAGTGTATTGATTGTCCTCTCTGGCCAGTGACTAGTAACAGCAACATAAGTACTTTTAGTGTCAAATCTTTCAATGATAATTCCTTTACAAGGTGTAACGTACTAAGATAGTTCAGAACTTTAGAAGCATCCCACATGTCATCATACTTTGGTTTTGGCTTACGTGTCTCAAAGAATCCTTTCATGAATCAGACAACCAATGGGCGAGAGCCAAAATTCTGACAGTCAGAGATACGAAGGATAGAAGACAGTGCAGAACGCGCAGTGTTCAGGGTAGAGTAACCAAGACCTTGACATCGTTTGCCGCCTCGTCCTCCTC
>BLFO01000231.1:486212-493712 GCA_014634245.1 Montipora cactus
TTTGCTTTGGCGCCCTTTTTGGTCACGCGACCATGTAGTTTTGCGTAGCGTGGTCGACGAGAGATTCGCAGTACTAAGAAATTTAGATCGTTTTGGGCGCTCGTTTAGCGTATTTTTTCTAGAATCTATTCGATCCCAAGGCTAGACAAGGTTAGAATCCATTTGTTTTCAGTTTTTTCTGCATTTATGTGATTCGTATTTGCTTTATATTCGAGTTTACTTACAACAACGATCGTCACCCTAATTAGTCTTTTCTGTTTGCATTGTTTTCCTTTATTTCTTTAGTTTTACGGCTTTGTTTTGGTCAGAAAATTACTCCAGCTATAACTGCATCGGTTTGCTTGATCGTTTGTGGTTACACAAGGGTTCCGGTCTTATTGTGCACGCTTGAGTTTAAACGGAAAAAGAAAGGAGAAAACAGTAAGCAGTAGAAATGGCGGGTTAAAAGTGTTCGAGAAACAAAATTCTAGCCTTACACACCACAAACGAAAATGGAGAAATGATCATTGGCTTGCTGAAACAGACTCGGGAATTTTTTCTTTCCAGAATTTTTTTTGGGGAATTTTAGAGATTAAAAAGAATTTAAGAAAAAAAATTGACAATTTCGAGAACTTAAGAGCAATTTGAACTTTCACCTGACATCTTGGAAACTTTTCACAGGCAAAAACAACCTACCAGGAGAGGGGTCAGTCTGTTCATATCCATTCGTTATCAGCGGTTATTCACCAAAATGGGTCCTACAGTGCAGCGTTTTCTCACTGTAGTTCTTTGCTTGATAGCAAATATGGCAGACTTTGCACTATAAAAAACGAAATTTATAAGAATTTTCGAGAGTTTTTGGAGAATTTCAGACATTTCTAAAAGAATTTTAGAGCTTTTGTTTGGGAAATTCCGGAAAGAATTTTAGACAAAATTTCGGAAAATTATGTAGCTAAGCCTACGGTAAGTGTATTTTTAGTGCTTCAGAGTGCATTCCATCGTGCAAGCAACACGATCGACAAATTTATTGTGGAAACGACACCAATGTCCTCTTCTACTACAATTTGATGTTTCTGTAATTCTGAACAGCTTCGACAAGACCTTTTCCCATGGATTTCTTCTCAAAGAGACCGATGTAATGTTGTGCCACGGCGGCTGGTGTTTTTTACGGGTCACAGGCCACAGGTCATTGTTTCACTAATACATAACGTATCCTGAAGATGCATAAAAGCTAACCTTAGCATAATTAAGCCTAAACAAAAGTTTTTAGGCTTAAGTTTAGCTTTTTTTAATGTTTTAGGATACCATCTTTTTATTATTTTAGTGATTTATATATTTCTAAGGTAGAAAAAACAGACATCACTGAAACTACAATTAAATTGTAGTTTTAGATTTTGAATCTCCCTCCAAATTCAGCGGTATCCGAATTACTTACCGACTTCCTGTCGGACTGCCATTGTTATGCAAGCGACCAATCAAAAAATAGTTCAAATCCATTATCTCAGAGTCTTTCAGAGCGCTCAACCGCTGACCAAAAAGCCCGAGGGCTCTGGGTAAGAGATTGACTGAGCTGTAGACTAGTAGAAAATAGGCCATTAAACTCAAGCTACTAAGCAGTACTACCCTGCAGTGATGTTTATCATGCCACACAATGTGATTCTAATTTTTGATTCTGTGAGTGAGATCCTTAAGTGTGACCATTCCATTGGAAGCAATTGAGCACCCCTTTCCTGTGGTGTTGTTTATTAAGTTGACGACTTGATCCCATAACTTCAAAGTCTGTGGATGAAATCCTAAAGTGTGATCATTCAAAAAAAAAGCAACTGAGCAATACTTTCCTAAGGAGTTGTTTGTTAAGTTGTACGGGTGGATTCTATCTTTTAAGTTTAGATCTGCGGGTGTAAGCCTTAAGTGTGACCATTCGTGAAAGGTAATGAGCAGTACTTGTCAAAGGTGCAGTTTAGTATGCTCTTCAAGGTTATTCTATAAACTTTTGTGTCAGTGGGTGCAACCATTCAAATGAAAGCCAATGAGCTTATGTTGTCTGTGTTTGAAATACCAATGTATGATCATTTTCAACACAATACAACTGAAACGAGATAATAAAAACAAACCAGCAAATTACTTTGTCATTTGTCTTGAGCTCCTTGTAAATATCCAGTTTACGTAGAAGGTCAACAAATTCGTCTCTCATTCGACACTGGTATTGAAGTTGCTTTAAAGGCAGCTTACAGTTCACTAGTCTCTCAAACATGGACAGGTCCAAATTGTGGCGTTTCCTGAGCCTACCAAAGTGTACGATGGGTTTCAACTGCATGTGGTCCCCGATCATGATGAGGTGTTGAACAGAGGGGGGAATGACAGCAACAAGCTGTCCTTCGAGAATCTCTGCAGCTTCCTCCACAATGATAACCGAGGGCTTTATATCAGCTGATAAGAAAATCAAAGTGTCTTTGTAAGATTTTATTCCTTTCAATTTAAGGAGGCTCGAAAATAGTTTTTCCTTTTTTCAAACAAATTAACATATTCTGTCCTTAGATGCAGTTAGGGTAATCATATCACGACGAAATTTGGCAAGGGTATTAAGTGCCCATCATAGATTTCTCACATCACATTTTCCGCCAAAATAACGTTACCATGGCAAAGATATGAGGCATTTCTTTGAGCCTTAAAATCAAGATATGTTGTCTTTTTTGAAAAAAACGGGACGGTGAAATCTTCCCATTCAGCATTACCAGATAATGTTAGAAATAATATCTAAGATAATGTCTAAAGTTTTTAAAATTCAACAATATCTGTAGGTCAGTTTTTCAGAAAAATCAGTTTTTTTTAAAATGTCTTTCACCTAAAGACTTTTTTTTTAAATTTGAAAGACAAACGCTTCAAATTAATCTAAGCTAACATGCAAAAAAAAAAAAATCACTGTCCGGAAGCAGAGATATATAAATGAGTAAATTTGCAAAATCAGGAAAAATAAGGGGGTTACAAGTTCAGCATTTACGCATGCTTCACCCGCTCATTCGAGTGCACGCGCGAGTCGAGCTACAGGCCAACACAAACGGATTTAAGTGACCAGCAAACCGTTTGTGTAGAATGTTCGTAGTTTTCATGAATAGGAGATGTCTATTTATATTCCATTATATAGGAATGAGAAGAAAGGTGAACGAAATTAGCGTTCCCAATACCTGTCTGACTGACATTTCATTGAAATTGCGAAGAGGTTTTGGATACATTTGTTAGAAGTACAATCCCAAGATCCTTGTTATGTCGACGATTGACTCTTAATAACGTCCCACAAAGCGTCTTTCACATATTGTCTCTTAATATCAACATCTTCGAGTTTATAGTCAACTTTTCGAAAAGACCAGCATCCAGTTGTCTCCATAGCTCAAATGCTAGAGCACTGCACTAGGAGCGTAGAGGTCATAAGTTCAAATCCCATTCAAAGCTTAATTTTGCAGGCTTTATTTCGTTACTGCTTGAGCAATGACAATAATCTGAATCTAAGACTTTCTGTACAGCGGTTGTTCAAAAAAATGCAGTAGAATGTTCCTGTAAATCTCGAGTTTCCATGGCATTAAAAGCACCCTTGATAACCTTGCTCAACCCCTGACGCAGTTGCTTCAATTTCTAAGCCCTTCAGCCATCAGTTCTACCAGGCATCCGTTTCGAAAATTTTACCAAAAGATGTCTTAAAATCCATTCTGTTCTGTTCACGTTTAGGAGATGGTGAGGAAACACGGAGCATAGCAACTCAGAAAAGAAAGTCCTTTCTTTCCATTCCATTGCATATGGTAAAGGAGACTCTGCTATAGCAAGGCAGGAGTCAGGACGGCTTAGCGGTTATTAATCGTGTCTTCCACCTCTGCATCCTGGATGCCACCCTTGACCCTGTACCCCGTGGTCGCATGTGGGCAAAGTGTCAGTCGATCTCAATCTGACTCCGAGGGTTTTCTCTGGGTTCGGTTTTCCTTTACAAAATCGACTCCCAGTCAATTACATCAGACTGCAGGCAGATACCCTCGATAGGGATAGCCTCTGGTATCCTTGCCATTCATTGAATTGAGAAAATTGAATGAATAAAGTTGGTATGCTATGTTACGTTATCTAAAAACAAAGCCTAGTTTACCTAAATCAGTGTTTTACCTAATAAGTTTGCCCGCAATGTTGCACCTGTGACCGTCATCCCAATGACGTCGCATCTCTTCATTACTTCAATGTCATGCTGATTCCGTAGTTCTTGGAGCTGGTGATGCAACTGTGTGGAGATATTCATTTATTGTATAGACTTGAGTGCTTTACTGGAAAATATACCACTCATAAAATTCATACGAAACTGCATCCAGGACCCTAGTGGCGTATTTTCCATTTATTATATAGATACTGATGAAATAAAGGGATTTCTCTTTTTACTGAAAAATCATATCTTCAACGTGCGCAGTGAACATATCATTTTTATCTTTCACATGTGAGAATATAGGTGTCGTCATGGTAACGAACATGATTAGCCAATAAAAAGCGAGCTTCCTCTTCAATGGAAGAAACTTTTGTGCTTTAATATAATTCTTCTCTACTACATTAACATTTTCTTTACAAAACTTTACATCATCATGATTTGCCGTTCACAACTTTCACATCTCGTTTCATGTTACACAACATCCGTGTTTTAGCCGTTGGTGACCACTTTGTCAACATTTCGAAAATGAGTAGAACAAGTTGTTTTAAATCTAAACATTTCATTAATATCTATATAACAATCAGAACATTACATGGCCGCTTTGGGATACGAATTTTATCTTCTCGTTCTGAAAGTATCTCTCACTCGCTCACTCATGAGAGATACTTTCAGCACTCTAAGATAAAATTCCTATCCCTGCCCAGCCATGTAATATCCTCTATTAATAGCATGGGTGACAAATTACTCCTTAATTTTCGGGCGAAATGTCAGAGTTAATTAATAATTTCACAGGTGAAATTACAATGTTGCCATGGCAACTTTTCCCACAGTGCCAAAATGGTGTCCAGGTTTGAAAAAACCCCGCGTCTCATGAATGTAACTTGTCACCCATGATATTAATAGCTAATCAAATGGTATACTCGTGAAATTAGGGAATAACTTCTCTCGTGTTTTGTCCAAAATCAAAAAAAGTTCTTACTTAATTTTGGACAAAACACGTGAAATTATTCCCTAATTTCACTCGTCACCATTTGATTACCCATACACATTTTATAACGTTCTCCTCTTCAGTATCACTCGTGTCTTGCAATTAACGCCACAAACTGTCCTCCTTAAATTAACACTAACCTTGACCCTCAAACTTAGTGTTGGAAATTGCTTGCAGAATGCTTAGAATGAAAGGAATGTATAATGAGGTGTGGGTTACAGACGAAGGTTACATTTCTGTCATTCATCAGTCCTATGAGCCCAACAAATTGACCTGCTCACAACTGAGTGGCTTCATAGCTGAGTTGGAAGAGCATTGCACTCGTATCGCAGAGGTTGTGGTTCCGAATCCCGTTGAAGCAACCTAGATTTTTCAGGTGTCTATAAAGTGACAATTGTTTAAATTGTCCAGTTAAGTGCGAGGATTACCTCTCTCTTACGTAAACTTTGTGTTGGATGTCAAAATTGGTCATTACCTTTTTGGGATGTTAAAGACCTCACAGCCCTTTTGCCACGAGCAGGGGTCGAGTTCCCTGGTGAAGTGATCTGTCTACGCCCAATGTGATTGTTAACTATTAACTATTCCTATCTCAGTAGCTTTCAAAACAAGAAAAAAAGAAGGATCTATTTTGATGAACATAGACATCTGGGGACTTGCCTGTGCATAAGCATGGCTGATATTTAAGAACTCAGTACTGGCTTTGGCAAAGAACTCGCTTTGTAGCACATACACAAGGTGAACCCGTTCAGTGTCAGTCAACTTCCCAACATGACTGACATTTAGAAGATCCTTAAATGACTCCAGCTCTAGAATACAACAAAACACATGGTAATAAATTATGGTACATTTACATAATCAGTGTGAGTTACTACATGTATAACCTTTATGTCAAGGTGGTAATAGGTGTATGGTTTGTTCAAAGGAAAACCCCTGCTTCCATCTGTTCGGTCACCAAGATGAGGTCCCGTTGGACAGGGTGGATACCTGGAAAGATTATTATCAGGGAACATACCCCATGCTGTATGCATCGACAAGTCACGCTGAAATAGTTGTAATTAAATCTGCAATAGTCCAGGGGATAAATTAAATCAATTCTCAATCTCACTTCAAAGTTCAGAATTTTTTCTAAGTACTACCGTTTTCTTCCCTTGTCAAAATCGACCCTCAGCTAATTAGTCTGACTGTGGTGCTGTCCTCTGAGATCATGGACCTTAGGATAATTAAGGGGAACCTTAGGTATCCTTTACACCAAAACTCATGAGGCGGCGCTGTTCCAGGTGATTGGCACCGGCCATTATTAGATGCATTATTAATTATCATTAATTTTTAATTAATACTATTAATAATTACTAATTATTACACCTGATTACTTATTGATATTGCCAATTAATAATTATTGCTAATTATTCTCTCACACCAGAGAGATCTGTGTTTGGGCGTGCGTTAAGCCTCGGCCAGCACTTGTTTAGTGCCAATTAATAGGTGGCCATGGTTCACAATTATTAACTTCCAGTTCACAATTATTAACTTCCAGAGACATAGATATATTCCAGATTGCTAGTGGACGACCAGAAGAAGCTAAAAAGAGACGCAAAACTTGCAGTCGCAGTTGCAGTGGTAGTTGTCCTGCAATTTAAAGTTTGCTAATGTTGGAAGGCTGGGTACAAGTCCCAACACCGTGATATGTGAGAAAACGTTGACGAGAATATTTGATTGAAAAGAATTCAGGCCAAACAAGCGAAATTAACAATGTTGGCCCAATGCAATCCATCTTCGGATGCAAGATACTCCTAAAAGTTGGCTAAAGAGAGCGTTTGCCAACAATCAAGGACACCCAACTAGCAAATTAAGCCAATAGCCTTTGAGACACATTTCTAGGCTCCATGTAACGTGTAAAGACTGTCTAAATAAATGCATTTATCACCTAGAAGAATTTGATCTGTTCTGATATCCTAGCTAAAGTGTCGGAAAACTTTATGGAATCATATTTTCATTTCAGAAATCACTAGCTGACGTTACCTTCTAAGAACTCCCAACCGAACCATTTGCTCATCTGAAACTGCTAGGTGGCATTTTTTAAAAGCCAAAAATTACAAAAATATCCCCTCCGAAAATGTAAGGGACTACTTTTTTTCTGGTTGTGAATCTTTTAGGTGATGTTTTAGTAAAGAAATCTATTGCTGTCTGGCAACGTAGAACCGAAATTCTTAGAACAGTTTGACTCTCCCAACACACATATTTTACCAAGTTGGGTGCCCCTGAACAATAATGAAGTGTTTGGCAGACAACTATAGGAGATACTCTAAAAGAATGGAAAGCTTGGCAAGCAAGGAAGCAGTGTGGCCTGCAGGAGGCT
>BLFO01000231.1:501212-506212 GCA_014634245.1 Montipora cactus
CTGCTCTCGTGATGCTTGCGTCAATGTGTCATGCAATTGTAATAGCCAATCAGGAACGCTCATTTTGGGAAACAAATCAATCAGATTGCAAAAAAGTTATAGACACCGCTTGCTCTTTCTTTGTGTCATGATCTTGGTCACCCTAGGAAATAAACGTTTTCTTTCACGTTGAATATTGCGGTAAAAAACAAATCGAATATGGTTCAGCGTTGTCTGTACACTTATCATCAACAACATTCGTCACCAGAGTGGTCAAAATTTGTAACATTTTGACCACTCTGACGACGAATATCATTGTCAATAAGGGTACAGACAATGCTGAACCACATTCGTTTTGCTAAATTTTCCAATTATTGTAAGTTCTTAATTTGTTACCCAAAATGTGCGCAACTGTTCTGGAATTAAGGTGATTCCCTGGTTTTGCATTGCACAACCCTACCGCAAATAACTTCTTGCGTCATTGATAAAATGGCAGATTTTCATTGACACGAAGTTTAATTATAATCTTAACTAATTACAGTGTAATGTGAAGTGCTAGTTTTGTACCCCATATGAACCATGTGAGCGTTAGCCCTACTAATGGAAATGGGCCCAAACAAGGACAGAGAAAATTTCTGACCAGGATGGGAATTGAACCCACGACCTTCGGGTTATTGATCACCGCTGCTCTACCGACTGAGCTACAAGGTCAGACAGGAGTAGGCCGTGGGAACTGAACATGTTAAAGTCACAGCAATAAACATGTACAAGTACAAGAAAGGGTTACGTTTTTACAAACGTTGGCCGTATAGCACTTATCTTTCAAAACGTAACCCTTCCTTAAACTTGGTTTCAATTCCCACCCTGGTCAGAACTCTGTCCTTGTGTGGGCCCATTTCCATTAGTAGGGCTAACGCTCACATGGTTCTTTTGGGGTACAAAACTAGCACTTCACATTACACTCTAATCAGTTAAGTCTATTTTTTACCAAAATTGCTTCTAATCTCGCAATCGGATTGGCTAATTTGCCGTTGTCGATAAGAGAGAAAAAGTCTTAAACGTGTGGTCCGCTTGACATTAACCATCTTGGGAAGAATTGTGATTGTTAAATCAATTTAGCACTTCCGTTCCCGTGTTAAATGCGCCCTCTGGTTTTGCAAAGAAAGTTAATTGTCACTCCTTCTCTTTTGTATGGAACTTTAAACCTGACAAAATTAAAAAGAAGACCTTAACTGGCCCAATCGACAAAGGTGGCCTTAAAATGGGTAATTTTATAGAACTGATGTAGAAAAATCTCTCAAAGCCACCAGGGTAAATCATTACAGCAAATCGGCTGAAAGCCACTAGTGTGCACTCCTTGATTCAAAACTTAACAAGTTTGGAGGCGCCTTTCTGTTGCAATGCAACTACGATCTTAAATTGTTTGGCCATGAAAATCTACCAACTTTCTATAATTTAAGCGTTTTAACTGTCTGGCAAGAGCTCCACTCCAAAACACTCCTTAATGGGAATGATATCAAACAAGAAGTTTCATAAGAGTAGACGGAAAAATGATTTTTAACAAAATGTGGACGAACAAAAGTATTCTGAGAATAAATGACCTCCTTCACGTTTGAACTTTCAAAATAAGTTTCGCATTCGATGCGTTTTTCTCAATCATGCTGGTATATTATCGCTGCAATTCCTAAAGAATGGAAAAATGTTTTCTCCGGCCGAGACCAAACTAGTGCCAACGAATCTCCCGATACCTTACTAACTACACGTATATTATACAGAATGTGTCCGCTAAAAGAGTACACCTACTGCTCGCTGAGAAGTCCTTCTGCCCTCCAGTCACTGAAATGAACTTTATAAGGCAAGGTGTAATTGGCCTTGTTCTGTGTATGAACTCCCTTTTAAAATTACAGTCGAAAATAAATTGAGAAGCTTTCAGTTCAAACTCTTGCATAACATCTTTCCCACTAGTCCTTTGTAAAATGAATATCGAACCATCCTCTCAATGTGAACATTGCAATTCTGTTAATGAAACACTTAATATATTCATATGTTTTGTGAGTGTCGCGTTGTCCAACTGTTCTGGAGAGATGTCTTGAATTGGTGGAACTTGAAGCGATCTGACAATTTAAAGCTAGCCCAAACGAGATCCTCTATGGATACAATCCTGAAGCCACAAGCTTTTACACTTTCAATCATTATCTGTTAATCATCAAATATTATATTCATCTTGCTAGAAAAAACTCTGAGGTTCAAAGTTTCAGGTCTTTCTGGTTCTTCTTGAAAATAAAATTCAGTGTGAAAGAGAAATCACAATAACAAACGGTAATTATAATTATAAATACAGAAAGAAGTTGACCACACTGTGCAGTTGTGATGAGTATACGTGTAGTTAATTAAAACAATTTTCTCTTCAGCGCGCACCTTTTGCCGTAATTAGTTGTATTGTATGTATTGTTTTAATCGTATTGTTAGTATTGCAAGTAGCGTAGATATCACTCTACAAATAAGACATATATAATATTGCTACTATTACATTGTGAGTAGTGGAGGTATTGTACTGTACTGTACGTATTCAATTTGCAAGTTGTGCCTTTGTTTTTGCAATAAAACATGTTATTCATTAAAAAAAGGTCAATTTGTCACGCAATGTAATAGCCTATCAGGAACGTTCATTTTGGGAAATAAAGCAATCATATTGCAAGAAAGTTATAGACAACCCTTGCTCTTTCTTTGTGTCATGATTTTGGTCACGCTCTGAAATAAACACTTTCTTTGGTGTTGAATATTGTGGTAAAAAACAAATCAAAAGTGTTTCAGCATTGCCTGTACTCTTATTGACAACGCTATTTGTCATCACAGCGGTCAAAATTTGTTGTGGACTCACTTGACTGTGATTCGGCTGCGCCTTGCAAGTCCACAACATTTTGACCTCTGTGATGACGAATAACGTTGTCGATAAGAGTACAGACAGCGCTGAACCAATTTCGATTTGTTAAGTTTGTGCACCGCTGAATCTCTTGTGTTTCTGCATTCTTGTCTTCATCGAGGTCATAATGATGATGATGATAACAAAATTTGCTCATAGAATTTTTGATTTCCTTTGACAATAACTATGACGATGATTACATAACCATAAAAACGAAGATGGTAGGCAAGATTAGTATGACATGACTGTCAGTTCCTTTCCGCCATTCTTTAGACACACATAACAATACTGCAATGTACAACTGCTGGTGGACGAACATAAGGAGCTAATGAGAGATCTGTTCTCGTTCACCAGCATGGCGGCGGTGACGTCACGTGCAAACCACCCATATATGCATGGAGTTGGTTTTCTACTCTTATCCGAAGTTTTACTCTAGGCAGTCCAGTTTTCTCTGAAAAAGGGTACGCTTCCAGTGAGTGGTTAGTCTTTAAACTGTGTTCAATTATCAAAATTTTCCACTCGGCCGGCTTTTTCCTAGTTGGTTCGAGTACTCTTAAATTATTGTACTGTATTTCTTTGCTTTTTGTTTTACGTTTTGCACATTGTTTTCATTAAAAGTCTCAAAACTACTGTCAGACGTTTTATATTCGATTTTGTCGCTCTCAGTTGTGTGGACATGGTTGCCATAGTAACTAAGTTTTTGACTCTAAAGAGTAATCTCGTCCAATTAAAATGAAGTAACTTTGTTGAGTGTATTATGATGTACCTAAAACGAAAGAGGAATTATAGCGCTCACAAAGCTCTACTCTGTTCCTTTCACAAAAAACAGCAGTTAGAGAGCTGCTGTCACAAACTATATACCTTCAAGAACATATCTGCTGTGAAACTGCTCGAGTATCTGAGCTTCTCGAATGCTTCCTTCACTTTAGGCTGCAATGCCCAGATCTGTCCCACAAGTCTTCTTTTCTGCTTGTACAATTTTTCAGGCCATGAGTGTCCCATCTGAAAAAAAGAAGGGTTTATGGTAAAATAAACTAGATCATCTTCAATGTCTGCACATCTTCGATGTTTGCATCCAGGAAACAAACTGTGGTGTATGAGTTTTCTCAGAGGAAGGGGGGGAGGGGGATTGCATATGAAAGGGTGGGGATGATCCTTGGAAATTTTGAATTAAACCCCTAAAGGAGCCCAATCTATATTTCTATATTTCTCAGCGGGCTTCACGACTACATAAGGGCTACATATATATATGATGCCGTTTTGCCCAGAACACCCTAAGTGAGACCAAAATCTGAAATTGACATCCATAAGCGAGACGACGAGCATCCCGCCTCTTTCATCTTTCCATATACGAGTTCCCTGCCGATTCCACGATAGCTGATGAATGTAACAGCTGCTGATTACCGAAGGGGATGGGGTAAGGTGTTGTACATGAAATGACTGTACCTCATCGGGTGGAGTTAATTTGACCTCGGACCCAAGCTCCGTGTCCACTTCAGTAATCAGCAGCTGTTACATTCATCAGCTATCGTGGAATCGGAAGCAGAAAAAGCTCATTTCCAGCCAAGTGCGTGGGGATTTTTGACGACGAAACATTCACCGAGGTTCGCACATGATGGGGCTTTAGCTTTGCGTGAAAAAATCGCGGCTGGGATGGATTTTCGAGGCGCAAACCACCTCTGAGCTGACTACGGTCGAAATCTTAGTGTGCAGCCTTGACTTCATCTTAGAACAGTGAAAACACCAAATTCCTGAAACGGTAAAATAAGTTCCAAAAGGCACAAGAAT
Source organism: Montipora cactus (assembly GCA_014634245.1). Classification (NCBI taxonomy): domain Eukaryota; kingdom Metazoa; phylum Cnidaria; class Anthozoa; order Scleractinia; family Acroporidae; genus Montipora; species Montipora cactus. The sequence continues at coordinate 505,903 of BLFO01000231.1, forward strand.
ACACCAGAGGTCAGTCATTTTTATTCATTTTATCGAATGAACGTTAAATTGAGCGTTTTTTAGGATTCATGATCGACGGTATTTTATTTCCCATACAAAGTCTTATAATGCCTTTAAATTCTCAACGGCTGCCTGTAATGCAACACCGCTTGCACTCAAAGCTCATCTTCCCACTAGTAATTAATTATTACACTCTCTCTAGTGACGCGAACTTGGGCTGCCTACATGTATGAACAAACAACAAATTTAATTGCTTGAAAACAGCAAGAAAAATAACAACCACAAACGTCTAGAAGAAGAAAAAGTTTTA
>BLFO01000231.1:511212-526520 GCA_014634245.1 Montipora cactus
CTTCTTACGGATAGGTAAACTTTTCGAAAAGATGATACGTCCACATAATTTTGACGAAAAAAGGGTTTGTGTGGGAGAGCCGCACGTCACTCGCGCGATCTTTTAAGGCTCGTGCCATCAGCCACTTTTTAGTAACCACCTTAAGGAGGCTTGAAAGGGTTTTCAGCTGAGCGTGTGCCCGTGTGCCCGTATGCCACACACGCAATTCTAAAAGCTGCTCGTGTCAGTACATGATTCAAAATGGGTCACCAGAGATAAACAAACACCGGTAATTCCTATATATATGGAATATAAATAGACATCCCTATTCACGAAAACTACGAAAATTCTACACAAATGGTTTAATGGTCACTTAACTCCGTTTGTGGTGACTCATGCGCGGACTCGAATGAGCGGGTGACGCATGCGTAAATGCTGATCTTGCAACCCCCTCACTTTTCCTGATTTGACACCTTTACTCGCTTATATCTCTGTAGCAGAACGGTGAATTTTTCTGAAAAACTGGCCCGATAGAGTTGTTCAAAAGGTGGATAACGCTATCCACTGGATAAATCGTTACCCATTGGATAGGGCAATTGGTTTCGCTGTGACTTTATCCACTGGGTAGTGATTTATCCGGCGGATAGCGCTATCCATCGTTTGAACAACTGGGGCCTGGCCTACAGATTTTGTTATTTTAGAGATTATTTTTAACATTATCTGGTAATACTGAATGGGAAGATTTCACCGACCAGTTTTCTAAAAAAATGACGATATATCTTGATTTCAAGGCTCAAAGAAATGCATTATATCGTTGCCATGGTAATGTTACTTTGGAGGAAAATGTGATGTGAGATATTTATGATGGGTAATTGATACCCTGGCCAAATTTCATCTTGATATGATTACCTTAACTGTATCTAAGGAGAAACTATTTCGAGCCTCGTTAAGAGGTGTCCTCTTCATATAACACCAAGTTCTCATGACTACCGAACAAAGTACTCTATGGTACTACCGTAGTTATTCGGTTATAAGGCGCACGGTTTTTTCAAGAAAAATCTGTCTTTGGGTGGCGAGTTTGTGCTAAAATTGGGGTGCGTCTTATAGCCAAGTATTTTCGCGCAACAAAATCTTAAGATCACAATTTGAGAACACAAGAAAAGGACACTAGTTGTCAATTTAAAAAAAGAATAGCGCTTTTAGAGACCTTTAACACTAAACGACGTCAAGAGAAAAGTAAACAAACGGAAATTTGCATACATGCTTAATAGCACGTGCTCAGTAACGTGATACCCATGAAAACAACACAATCGGTTGAACTTTGTTTCGAGTTTGTCCCTCGCATGAAAAGTTTCTTCTCTGAAAAAACAGTGTGGAGATAAAACAAACCTTCTTCGTTCATCCAGCCTTTCTTGTGCACTGAAGGTTGCATCCTTGGTGGCGTGTTGATATTCAGCTGTCAAACACCTTTGAATATGACTTTCGGTGGGAGTTTATCGCCTTTCGCTTTCGCTTGAAGTCTGAACTCTGACTATTTATTACGTCGGAACGTTCAAATAAAAGTGTATGCATTGTATGTTATGATTTTCAGGTGTCAACTTTTAGCTTTTGTTTTTGCGTATATCATTAAACGTGTGACTTTTTCACTTTGTTTACGTTAACAAAAAGAGTTCGCATGCCAATTGTGTAAGGAAAGTTGTTCTCAAATTCATCACATCCTTTTGATAACTCTCAATTTTCGGGTGCGTCTTATAACCGAGTATTTTCGCGTAATTTTCAGTTTGAGAACTTAGCTTGATTAAATTGCAAAGTTTGGGGTGCGTCTTATAACCGAGTGCGCCTTATAACCGAATAACTACGGTAGTTAATTGGGAGAATGAACGTTTCAAGCATGGGAATGAAAGGCTTTTTTCATGTTTCACTGCCCACCGATGCAGCACCGCAGTTTCTTTAAAAGCTTCATTCGATATTTCAAACGCTTAGATGTCAATTTTTATAGATCCTCAAGGGATCGGTACAAAAAACAATCACGCACTTCTGTCATAATCTATTTTAAACAACCATCAATGACCACAAACCTCTCTCAACAGGCATCTCTTTAGCCTGTAATCTGCATCATCTGCCAATCTTCCAACGCGAACAATCTTCACGTCAGGTGATGAAACTTTCTTGATGCAATCTAACATGAAATTGTCCAGAGCGAGGTTCTTGTATGTTACTACCTGTGAAACATTGAGGCATTGTTAACGAAAACGTGACACACCCACGACTGGAGACCAAGCCTACCCTCCTTCCAGATGCCACAAAATTCTCAACAGGACCAACATCTGCTGAATTTGTTTCCTTGTGAGTTTTGGTGTTTGCAAAAAAAAAGTTGAAAAAAATAGCTGCAGCAACGATCTGGCATATTACACATTTTTCAAAGGATGGTGCCAACTGCATGTCCTTTGTTCATTTAATTTTTTGCAGTTGCTACGATGGGCCATAAATACGTCATTTCCGAAATATCAACATTCAGCTTGATAGTGAGGTGGAGGACAAAAACAATAGAAACAAGTTGCAATGAACGTGAAAGATATTAGCATATCATCCACTTTCTTTTGTCTTTGTCCTCTAAACCTCTCTTTCCAACTGAAGTTTAATATATTGAAATTAGCCTATTGCGTTGAATCGAAAACCGTTCTGGGTCAACGCATAACTCAGAAGTGCAGCTCACACATTTCATATTTGTGACAATCCAAGGAGAAGCTGTCAAATGAATTTTGAGGGATTAATGATCCATTTTAAATTATTTTATTTAGTAGTTTTCCAGAAACCCTGCGTCCAAATTTGAAGAAGTTCACGAAGAATCCATGCACTTCCATCCTTTGATGATGTAAAAAATGTACAAGTAGCAATAAAGAGCTTAAAATAAGCAATAACACCTTAAAAGACAAGAAAGTCAAAAACCACTTGGTTTGTCAGCAAAAGGGATGGCTCTGGATGCCCTACACATGCACTGTGCAATTTGGCAAGCATGTCGCTAAGCGCCGACTGCCAGTGAAAATCGCCGCTTAAGAAAGGGGTGATCGCTGGCTGAATTTTAGCCGTCAATCAAAGCGACTGAGAGGATCACAAATTATTCTCTACAAAGTTTAAAACTAATTCCATTTATTATATTATTTATTAATAATATAATAATAATATAATATTTCTTTATTATATTATATTATCGCTTCGCTCGGTCCGTACTGCCACGACCTCGGGCCAATATTCCCCAGTACGGCCCTCACGCTCGGTTAGTAAGCAGTTAGTTTTAACAAAAAAAAGAGAATATTTTGCTAGTATACGGAAATTATCGTGCTAGAATTTATCGACACTGAAAATGAAATAAAAGCGTTGTTTTAAGTACTGTTGTGCGTGTCTTTTCTTTCCCTGTATTTGCCATCTTGAAGAATGCCGGGTGTTACGAAACACTGGGAACATTCTTGTTACCAGGTCCCCTTAATGCTCAGAGCACGAACTAGAATTTTCAACCGGATGAATTTATTCTTAGCTACATCCCTGACTTGGTACATTTTTTCCATCATGCTCAAATGAAAACAGGATAAGATGATAAATTGAGGTTGCAAGTGTGTTGCTGGCACAATCGCACGATCATAACAGCCCACTATTCTCTTAATGTCAATGTAATTTCTGGAAACTTGACTCGCATTTTACGGGTGAAACGAGTTGTAACTGAATTGGAAAATCATCCCAATAACATACCAAAACTGCAGTCGGGAGGCATTGCTTTTGTCATCACTGCTTTAAGTTCCTACTAATCTTAAGATTTACAAGGCTTAGCACTAAAATAGAGCCACAAAGCCCTTTTGAGATACTCAAACGAAAACATGCTTTACCGGTATGTCTTGTAAAGTGGGCACCCCCAGTACCCATACCATTTCCATCCCTAGCCGCAAGAGAAGCCCTGGGAAGAACAATGATAGCCCAGCATTTCTTACCAGTATTGGCCCATGGCCTTGTGGCACATTCATCGATAGCAGAAGATTGACTAAGGCCACACCCACAAAAGATTTTCCAGTTCCTGGAGGCCCCTGTAAAGTGACATGAATGTCATGTGTCAATAAAAATAAATGATAAAATTTTTCTTCTCCTTCAGGAAGTTCTGGAAGACGGAGTTCTTGTAGCTTTTTGTGACAAGACAAATCAAATAGCAGAGCTCGAAAACCAAAGAGACTAAGTTAAATTAAGGATTGCATGTCTTCTGTCAAATGCTTAAATACTTTTGTGCAATTAACGGTGCAAAAAGCTGTCACCGGTAGCATACTAAAGTGAGGGAGCTGGATAACGACCTCATACCATTGTTGTCGAGCATGCAGAAACTAGACGCCCTCTGAGCGTAAACTGGGTTGCCTATGGTACATGTCTATCCTCCTTAAAATCCAGTTTTCGTAATCATTTTTAAACACCCTAACAAATTATCAGTCAGGAAAAGAAATATTATTTATTGCTGCTGCAGTGAGTGTGACTGAATGAAGGAACGAGGCAGCTCTCCAATCAGGAGAACACATTTTTCGTCGAAACGCAAGGGATTGTGGTCAAAGGTGCAAGGAATTGTGGTTACGCGTGAATGAAGGAATTAAGATGCCCGGTATGATACTCTGTTTTTCATTTCGCTTTTCGCATCATTTACATTGTCACGCAACAAGAAAATAAATTCGAAATCATTAAATTAAAAAGGAAACAAATCTTTTAACCACTTCTCCAATTCTCAGGTCTGTGCAGTACATCGTTTTTGAGTTATTTGCTGAAATTTCTTGGTCCACCAATATGGCGGGCGGTAATCATCAGGAATGAAGTGCAATGAAAGCACTTATTGCTCATCAGATAAAATACATGAGTATGAACACATCTCCTAATGTACTTGAAAGGCTCAAACTGCTGCGATTCAGAGGGAAAGACATCTTTTTCCATCCAAATAGCTTTTCTTAGGAGGCAGTGTGGCCCAGTGGTTAGGGCGATTGCCTTGAGATCCGGAGATCCCGGGATCAAGACCCGCTCTAACCACTCGTTGAATTTGATCCTGGTAGTCCCTGGTTCAACTTCCCAGCTGCACTTGTAAATAGCCAACTGGTTTGCCTCTGACCAGTTGGGATTCTTAACAGTTGTTGTTGTTCTGTTCCGTCGTTTTGTTGTGTTTCATTGGCCCTGAAAAGCCCCTATGGGGAGCAGTCAATTAAGTATGTATTGTATGTATTGTATTGTATTGTATTGTATTGTATCATGGTGTCATGCAAGGTGACAATTCAGAAACTCAAAATGCTGCATTTTGGAAACGAACTGGAAACTTGAAAAAAGATTTCTTTCTAGGTAGGTCATCTCCAACTCCCTTTAGATAAAATTCAAAAGACCTTGGGAGTTGATGACGTCACTGAGTCTCGAGTGGGGTCCAGAAGGAGGTCCAGTTGGGGTCACGAACCACCGTTTAAGTTCCACATCTCCCTTCCCTTTGCCAATATTTCTACCATCCAGGTAAACTACAGTTTTTAAAATAGCTTCTTGCTTGTAAGTAGTTAGTTAGTTGTTGCATAAATTAAATTTTGTTAAGAACGTAAAAATCCACCTAAATGTGCAGTAGATATTGTTGACAAATTGCGTTACTTCCGTTTCCCTAGAAATTTGGCACACTGAATGTTTATGAAACTAGATGCTCCATGAGCGTACACTGGGTTGCCTGTGCTACGTGTTACTCAAAAACAGAAGGGACTGAGTTGGGTGGTATTGAACTGCAGCATTCCAGTCAATTTTTTAAAATCCGGGGCATTAAGACCATTTAAGGGGTCACCCAGAAGTCGTGCCAGCAGAGGCCCTTTAGCTCACACGTTCATACGACGAAACAGATCTTTTTCTGAGGTTAAAAACCTGGCTACCAGCCTATTAATCTTTTGTCAGAAAAAAAAAATTCCTGTCATCTTTAGAAAAAATAGGCACGCATTGCGTACGTGTGGTAGTTCAGTAAGACAACCCTTTATTCCATATTGTCAACTAAGCTGCGTTTTGTTTTCCAGGACATTCAAGTTGTCTTTGCGTAATATGTAGCTCTAATAGTACACGATATTGTTTTGGTATTGTATATCATTGTAGTACCATGGTAGAAGTCTTAGGTAAATAGCCCCCTGAGAAGACATGTGGTTACTAGCAAAGTACTAAGCCCAGAAAGATTGAAGAAAATAAAAGGGAATCGAGAAACATTGGCTTCTAGGCTGACATGTTGATCATCTTCAAGTTCCCTCACAAGTTCTTTTCACCACAAGTTTAAGTGTGCACTCTGAGCATTTGACAGCTTTGTAATACAAAAGTTCACTGAAGCTAATCCCTGTCCGGCAGTTTTAGTATCTGGATGGGTGACCTAGAAAATATACCACTTTGTAACAGAAGCATAGGACCGAAAATTCTATTTCTCAACGCTAAAAAATGCGAACGAAGCAAGGTGCAGATTTTGTTAGCTTGCTTTATGTGAAACAAATATTGATGCAAAAGTAAATATAATTATATTGATACACAGTTTTTAAGAAGAGCAGAAGGAAATTTTCAGGACGGCCGATCGAGAATAAAAACAACATTAATTTTGAGCCGCAAATATAAAGTTACCTTCAGCGAAAAACATTTTGGGAGATTTTTGCTACGTTCAATTTTGTTATTGTACTTTTGGCCACACAAGTAAATCGCAAAATCGAAAGTGACATTGAATTCAGCGGGTGCCGTGATCAAGTTACTAAGTCAACTGGAATTTTAGTTGAAATCACATAAAAAATTACATGGAGAGCTTCTTTAGAGCCTAGCGAAGACATCTGGATGGTTTTTATGGAAACTGTAAAGGATTTTCAAGTCAAAAAAAGATTAGCATCTTTTTGTTTTGTAAACATCATTCATCATTCTGTCTGATTCAAACTTGATTTCCACTCTCAAAATTACCTCCAGAACCCACTTTTTGCATTTAACAAGCTTTTAGAGTGATGTTCTTGTCTTCTGAGGTGATAGTCATACTTAAAAATTTGGGAGCATTTTCTGAGAAAATATTGAAAACGTACGTCACATCGTGTATCTTGATGCTCAAACTCGCCCAATTGTGCCGGATATCCGATGGACCATTCGTCACGTCATAAAAAAAGAAAATCGTAACATATTTGTGGATGGATCGATTCCTCTGAAATTTGAGTGGATGATTCCTAAAGAATGGAGAAAGAATCTTTACTGTAACAATAACCTAAAATTCCTGTGCTTTCTGTACAAGAATTCGACGAAGATTTAAGTGCGACTAAATTCCTTGCGCGCGTTGCGATGTTTATTTAAGCTTCTTATGCAAAAATTTGACAGAGAATATTAAATTGAAAAATATTCCACTGAAAGATCGTTTAAAATTCTTTATTTTTGAGCATTCATTTGGACAAAAAGATGCAACAATTAGCGAGAAATCATATTTCAAGTGCATAGGTCGAAAAAAAAATTCACAGGAAATCTCTTTTTTACACTAGAATGACTAAACAAATTGTTTTCTGTCGGTAAAAACTATGTATAGCTACCTATCCCGGAGGGGGAACTCTCTTATATATGCTATATAGGTATGTGCAGATAGGGTCGGGTTTTTGAGATGCTCAGTCCTATAGACAGGGTCACTAAATTGCAGTATCCACACTCTAAATGAAAAAGATATAGTCCATTAACCCTTTCACTCCCAAGAGTGCCACTTATAGATTTTACTCTGTCTAACGCCAGACGATTTTACTCGTCAATGGGGAACCCCACGGGGGTGAAAGGGTTAAAACTGTACTGCACGCATGAATAAACGTTTTCAAGTTTAACAAAGCGATTTTTAAGGGACGTTTATAGCTTGTATTGCCCGTACGTGCGCTCCTCACTCTCACACGGCTGTCAGGGGGCAGCTGTTTTCTTTCCCCTTATTATAAAATAAGGTACCATTTTTTGGTTTTGGGCCTCAAAAAGGGTATCAAATCTTGATTTTCTACCTTTAAATAAGGTCAGGGTTTGAGAACCTTGGCGGCACACATCTATCCAAAATTTTTGGGAGTCTCCCCTCCTTTAGGGTCTGTTATATACCATTTTCTTTTCCGTCTATACCCTAGCTAACACAAAAGGATAGACTTTATTGAAATTAAATTAACATTTGACACTGCATAGACAGTGAACAAATTAATGCTGTATTAGATGCATTAAGAAACACCTCCAATCCAGGTCTTACTGGTAAGTAATTAGAGTGTGTTGAGTCACTATCCACTGGTGGGGAAGGGCTTGCCCAAGAGTAGAATTTACTCAGATACCCTGGGCAAGTGGACCCCAGTTTTTCTTGCCTTGAAATTCATGAAATATTTATGCTAACCTGAATTAACACCACTTTGTTCCTCAAAGCCAGTTCAACTGAAGCAAGTTGAGAATCATCCAGATGAGATTTGCAGTGGTCATTCATGCGTAATGAGTCAAAGTCATCGAGAAGCGAGTATTCTGCTGAATAATTCTCTTCCATGCTACTCTCGGGGAGAGTGTCCCTCTGAAAGATGATTCCCCAGTCAGGAGGACGTTTGATTTTACTAATGTAGTCAGCAGGTTTCATATGCTTTGGGTCAGGGAAAACCAAAAATTCCTTGAATGGGACATAATCTAAACAAAGGAAGTGCAAAGTTACATTTCACTTTAAAAGCGTAGCTTGTACAGTAACAAAAGAAACTTATAAAATTATTGCATGCACAGGATTGATGCATAATGAGAGGAACAAATTTTTATTTGAATACTTATTTCATTTCCTCCCTCCAGTTCGTACTAGTTACAAGAGCAATAAGACTAACAAAAGGAAAGCTTACAGAGAAGGGCAAAATTAAGTAACGATAAACTAATTATATGCCCTGAGTTAAACTAAACTAAATTTTTTAATGATAAAAGAGAGAGGTAACTAAGCTAAATACAAGTCTAATTAGGAAGCAAAAATGCAAATGTCATAATATCACAAAGTTAAGACAGTTACATCTAAAAAAATTAATACTGAGAAAAATACTACTGGAAGAGCGTTGATTTATACAACAATTATTGTCTAGTTGGCATATTACATAATTTGTATAAAGGAATATCGATCATTCCAATATAAATAACACATCTAATAATAATTATTATTATTACTGGATACACTGTATGTTATAATATACTTATTGTTGGGAAGACTTAATTTCATGAAATGGCGCAACACAAAATTTCACACTAAGCACAACAGTCATCGAACCGAGCAACTTATGAGCAGTATTTCATGTACATAGTGCATATTGTGGATTTGGTGGTCAGTAGCTTAGAGTGTCAAAAGCATTGGGTTACGAAAGGTTTTTTACAAAACATACAACAGGTGAGTTCTGAGGAAAACGACAAAAAATGTGCAAGGGCTTTCATGTCAAGTAGGCAATTCTCTGGACTTTTGACCATTACAACTGCAAGGAAAGCAGTTTTATTCTACATAAAGCCTTTCACTTGTACACATTAGATACTTTTAGTTACACTGTAATGCTATTTGCAGCACACAACATGCAAAAATTAATTTTTACCTCTATGCTGCAGGACTTCCAATGCTGGGGCATATGAGAGGTAAAATGTTTGACTTTCAGCCATAAATGCTTTCTCACCTTCAAACCAAATCACAAATTAAAGAAAGGGGCAGTTTTCAGTTCAGGCAATGTCAAATGTCCCTTAGTTCACTATTGCTTACTATGCTTAGCATCATATTTTGCTAAAAAATGTGGTGGCATGGTTTCTAAAGCTGTCATCATTTCTACAATTTCCCATGGTTGTTTGGAGGGGTTGTTTCCTTACCTCTGTTCATGATCTCCTGCATCTTGGCAATAAACTGTGGCTCAGTCATAGAATTTGCCTTGTCACAAAGAGTGATCTTCACAATTCTAAATATTCAGACAAATTGAGAACTTTGAATTCCTTTCCCAGATTTTATGACCAAAGAATCCCTTTGAGGCCAATAATTCTAAAACTTTTTAAAACATGAGCTTTAAAAATGACGAAACACTCCTCATTAGAATAAAGAATAATGGGACTTGTTTTTCTTGCATGCTAATGTTCTCCTCTCATCATTTGAACCTAATTGTTCGGAATCCAGAACCCGTGTAGTGCCGCTAAAAAGAGATGGATTTCCAAAGTGAAAGTTTATAAGACATTTATACTGAGATTATTTTCATGAAATATAAAGAACAGATTCAGGATACAACGACCATAAACGAATTTTTAAGATTTCATACAAACCCTTCTAATCAAAATCGTGCAAATTGGGCACCACGAAATTAGAAGCAACATGAGCAGATTTGTTATTTGAATTTATGGACGTCATACCTTCCTTAATGGTCTTATTTTCTGTTGAATGATAGCGTGCGAACGCAAACGTATTTCCGGTGGTTTCTCTCCCCCTTGAATGAATGATATAAAATTAAAACTATTTAAAGTAGTGGCAAACGTTGGAAATCCGTGTCTTTGTAGCGGCGCTACAGAGGTTCAAAGTCGGCCAAAATCCCATACATTTACTTTAAATTTAGCCGGGTTTGCCCCCCAGCCAAGATGGCGTCAAAAACCATGGAGGACTCTATTGTTATTTAATATGTTGTTAAATGTTTTATGTAAACACTTTATTATAAATAAGTTTTATGATGTCAAAGAAAAAATGCTTCACGATTTTTGCTACATTTATGGAGGCTCAAACCAGTTTTAACACTTTTAACAAACTACTATTCGCAAGGATTGAATCTACCAAACCTTTTCACTTAAAAGTAATGTTATGATGCCATAATTATGAAAGACCACTAGATGCTTAACATAATGCACTCATTAATGTGATGTAACAGGTTAGAATGGCTACAGAAGAGCCATCTAAAAACAGCCTATATTTCGTCTTTAAACGCATATACTGTATCTCAAAAACAAACTCGGGTGACCCCCATTTTTTGTTGCTGGAGAGTGATTAGCACGCTAGCTAGGATAAAACTTTCTGCAAAGTTTCAAAAAATCTCTGGAGCAGATTCATAGCCACCTTCACAATTGAAAAATTTTAAGGTGGCTCTGAATCCGATCGAGAGTATTATATAATATATTATAAACGTTCCAATCCATCCAAATAATTATTGTTGAAACCGGTTTGAACCACCTTAATTAACAGATCAAGATCATAATAATCATAATCATAATCATAATCATAACTATAATTATTACAATCACAATTACAATCACTTTTGGTGACCAATATTTTGCATGTCGTTTTAATAATGTACTGGCCAAGATTGCGAAAAAATGCTCTGGGGTGCAAATTATGCAACAGAAAGGCCAAACACAAAATCCTGAAAGGAATAAGTACATTTAAATTCAAATCATTTTGTCCATAAAGTTTGCTCATTAAGTTCACAACTGAATAACTATTTACAAGGCCAAATATTCATTTATTGAAAGTAAAAAACCGAACGTTTTCGACATGAAGTCATCATCAGGGTATTAGAACCATCCGCTAAACCCATATTTTAAATCTTTTAGACAATTCCGGATGGGAAAAGTTTCATGACAAAGGACTTGACTTGATTCAAACGAGGCTTCAGTTGTTGCATCATTAGGCCTATAAGGATTCTGTGCTTCTAAAAGGACTTGGCCGTGCAGAGAATACACCAGCTAAAAAAATTGTGCGGGATTCTTGCTGGAGGTGACAGGCAGGAGTCATTATAAGTGTTGGAATGTTCTTCAATCCGCACTTGCACATTTCTCATGGTCTCACCAATGTATTTATCACCAAAACAACAGTCCCCTTTATACTGTAAAGTACATTTGATTTGTGAACGATTAATTAAAAGGGCTCTTAATTTGTCTAGTTTGTCATGATTATAGGATGATGAAAATGTAATATTAATAATTGGTATCCTTTTTCCTCACAGTTGGCATCTTTATTTTTTCTTGAACTTTGCCACTTGCCAAATATTTTGTAAGTCCACTTTGTGCCACACCGCCACAAAGTGACTTTTATCTAAATCCCTAGAGAGGCATGCAGGTTCATGAAGCTGATCAAAAAACTTGCAGCATGTGTTTTATGGGGTCTAAAAGGCCGTTTACACGACAGAAAAATTTGGGTCCGGACCCGTCAAAAAAGCAGTACGGACTAATAACTTTTGTAAAGAAACACTGGAGTTTCTGCAGGGCCATAGGCGCCTATGGCCCTGTGGAAACTCCAGTGTTTCTATTACAAAAGTTATTAGTCCGTACCGCTTTTTTGACGGGCCCGGACCCAAATTTTTCTGTCGTGTAAACAGCCTTTTAACCTGATAAACACTGTTGTTCATTTTTTTAACATTACTTCAAACAGGCACGGCTGGCGCAGTGGTGAGAGCACTCGCCTTCCACCAATGTTTGTTGGTTCTCTTCTCTCCTCTGAGAGGTTTTTCCCTGGGAAATCTGGTTTGCTCTTGGGTAAGTGCATGGAAATATCGGAATTTACTGCCTTAAAGGATGCTTATCTTAAAACTGGCCTTATATGCAGGTCAAATTTGTAGCTACTGTACATGGTTCTGTTCTCTGCTCTAAGAGGGTTTTTTGTTTGTAAGCACTCTTCTTAAACATCAACATCCTTCTAATCTCTAACCAGAAAAAAATAGCCTCTCAAGAGGTGCTACTAATTCCAAATTCCATAACTATTCATTGAAAATCTTGTAATGTATACCTTTGATCATAATCACAAATGTGTTTGTCTACCACAGCCCACAGTGGTTCTTCAAAAGAGCCATCAGTTGAAATACAAAGGAGATTTCCATACAGAAAACGATCTGTATGCCTGGAAATTTAATCAAATTATAGCAAAATGGAGAGATGAACAATTTTAAATGAGAATTAGTACTAGTTCTACATTAATTACAGTACCATGTTGTCAGTTAGGTCGTAATTTATCGTAAGTAAGCTCAGTAAATAAGTGCTTTTTACCAGCGACACCTGTTTAAATCTTAATTAGAATAAAAGGGACACCAAGAAGCAAGTTGTAAAAGGGCACAACTTTAATTAGGTAAACTGTCATGAAGACACTAGGCAGGACTGTTGAAACTGTTATATACTGGAAGCGCTAATTCCCAGAAATACATCGCACATGTCAAGGGCGTTATCAGGAGCCCTCACATATTGAAAACGCCACGTGCATCCTAAATGTTGTTTTATGTTCAGTAAATGTTGCGTTTCCCACATCCTTTACCTCTTGCTGTACAGTTAGAGGTTCCATCAATGATTAATTACATACACACCCAGTCTTAAATTGTAACTCTGCAAATTGCACAGACATTGGACATAACAAACCGCAAATATCTCATCAAACCATAACTTTTTCATGGTACATTGCATTTTTGTTGAGGTTTCAACGATCTATCCCGCCGCCAAACCAAACTGTCATCATCACAGGCTTAACATGAGTGGTGCCAAACAAAATAGGCCTTAACTCTACCCAGGGCTTCAGGGTCCCTTCCAAACCGACAATCCTTCCTTCCCACAGTGATCACATCTCCAGGTATGACAGGATTGGAATGAAAGGGAAGGGAAGTAAACATAAGTTAATGAGGTGGACTATGGAAACAGGCACGTACATGTAAAGGCAAAAAGACAATGCTCCACATTTTGTGAAACAAGTGTTGGATGCTTATTGCAGTGAAATGTATACAAATTATTACAGCATAATCATTTGTCTCACAATGTTGTCACTTTTGGTGTAGATGTACGCCACAATTACTGGTAAGTAACAACCGTGTGAGACAAACAATAATACGTACTTTAAGGCACATCATGGCAACACATTAATTTTGGGGTGGGAAGCAATGGGAATAAAATATGTAACAGACCAGAAAGGATAGGGATAGGACAAAAAAGAAGTAGAGAAGTAGAGTAAGAAATGAGAAGATAAAAGAAATAAATCAATGAAAGAGAGGAAACAAAACAGTTACAAGGGCGGTTGAAGGTATAAGATAAGAAGCAGAGAAATGTGATGGTGGAACTTATGGATAAAATCCCTTACGAAAATTTGTGGCCTGAATGAGCGAGATTCGGGCCCAATTCGGGCCATAAAGCTGTTTTTAAGGCAAGAACTGAGCGAGACAAAAAGAGACAACCATTTTGTCGCGCTTGTGCGACTGAGCCAGACATTAGTTTGGTTCGATTATCGCCGATAGTGTGGCGTGAGTGAGCGAGAAACAGTGAAACCCCAGTTTATTCATTTACGCCGCAGTAACGAGACATTTGTCACGCTGTATTATCGGCGAAACTCAGGCTGCTCAATTGTTATTTGATACATAAGTGCTCCCTACTTGTTATTCAATAAGAAAAGATTAGTAGAAATAGATCAGGGAGTACTCAAAAATGCAAATCAGTTACTTAACTCTGGCTGTCGTTCTAATGTATTATATTATTTGCTGCATTTCTGTACGTGTAGTCCGTCCCCGGGTAAAAGGTGAGCAAACCATTTTTTACCGCAGCGGCTCTGAATTTTGAGCTAAAATACGTATATGGCTGGATATTTTTTCCAAGTGATATATTTAGCGTGATACCCACCCGCATCCGGAGAGGTAAGTTCAAAAAGCTTAGCACGTTCAGGGGAAGCAATCTACATGTACATGTAGCTACCTCAAGACAGCATTATCCTGCTTGCCCAAAACGGAGGATAATTTTTTAATGATAGGAATTGCTTCTCGCTGGATGGAAAACCTTTAATAGGGAAGAGCAATGTTTGAGTTTTGGTTATCGATAATTAAATATTTGTAAGCGCTTTTGGCGCGCGTTTCAGTTTAACGTAACTGTGCATTGCACCAAACATCTGAATCTCTACACAGATGCAGAGCTTTTTCTTCCCATTTAGGACAGTAATCAACCAGATCAAAACAGCATTTATTTGCTCTAATTAATATTGCTGGAAACAATTTTGTCTTTTATGAAATAGATTTTAAACAATGTATGAAGATTTAAAATAAATGAGAAACTAGAAACGACCTCGCTATCTGATCACAGATCACTGTGGAAACCTGGCTACTAACATGCCTACCTTATTATGGACACTTTGAATGACTTCAGCCGCATTTTGTTCTATGCTAAAAGCTGGTACATTCTTTTTATTTAAGTTACCTTAAACTGAAACATGTTTCTGTCTTACATGACTGTCCACGCAAGCATGACAAGGGTCATGTTTACTGCAGTTGGTCTCGGTCGAGGACCGTTCGCTTACGGGTGTCTGGAAAACCCGAATAGCGAATAGCGAATAGTTGCGAATAGTCACGAAGAGTACGAATAGT
>BLFO01000231.1:526559-541559 GCA_014634245.1 Montipora cactus
AAATCCTGTTGATTATTTGGATAATTAATTAACGCAACGGTTATCAGAGTAGCTCGTTTGTCTCTTTAATCACAAACCACTTGCCTCACATTTTGATTTTATTCCTTTTTACAGAACGTGTCTCGCCGGATCGGACAGCACAGATGAGGATGATGAAATGTGAGTATCTAAAATTTATGTTCGGGCGCCACTGTGAGAGGAGATGATCATGAGCTTGATGTATTAATGATAGTAATTTATATTTTTGCATTTTGACGTTTGTTTTTCTTTTATAGAGTGTTTGTAAAAGCATGCACGAAATTCTCTGTCAACGACAGGTGAGCATATTATTTGCTTTGATTACGAGATTGTTCAGCATAAGGCGGTGACTATTGAAGACTATTCGTCACTATTCGCTACTATTCGTCACTATTCGCCACTATTCTCACTGTTCGTACTATTCGCTATTCGCGACTATTCGCTGTTCGCTATTCACTATTCGCGACTATTCGCTATTCGCTATTTGGGTTTTCCAGACACCCTTCCCTTACTTATTGGCACAGAAACTAAAGATAGTATCTTTCGAATAAGGATAAACTCAGTCTGTTAACCCTTTGGTTGTAACCACCAAAAGTGTGATACAAGAATTATTTTGTCGATACACATTTGTTATTTTGCTTCCAGTATCAAAACAGGTCCACAATGTCGCCGTAAGTCACGCAAAGAAAAAACAGAGGTACTGTCTATTGGGGTGGGGGGAGTGGCAGGCAGGGGATTTTCTAGTTTATAATTTATAATGGCACTATTAAAGTAGGCATACTTTCAATTATGGCCTATTTTGTTTCTGTTTAAACTGATTTCAATGTTTCGTATAAATAATGCGTCAAAGTACCAGGATAGCGCGATGTACCCTCACCCCCTGACAGATGATACTTCATATCCTCATTGTTAAAGCTGAGAAATAAGCTTGTGAGTCAGATAAATACGGAGAAACTTACAGAAAATCACTTACGTCTTACATGTAAAACTATTCAGTCCCCTATCAGGCATCATAATAAAACTGACCATCTACGGGCATCCGTTTACTGTTTGCGTGACTTACGGCTAAATTGCGGACTTGTTTTGAAACTGGAAGATGTGTGCTGACATAAGAATGCGTGTATCACATTTTTAGTGGTTACAACCAAAACATGGACTCTTGCTATAACCAAAGGGTTAACAGACAGAGTTTCTCGTTCTCCGAAAGACCCTATCTTTAGTTTCCGTGCCAATAAATGCCACTTTTTTTTCTGTCGCGCAAGGTCGCACAACATTCAAGCTTCTCATGGTGTTGTGTCTGTTTAAACTTAATCGTGTGAGGAAACAACATACAGCGCCCAAATCTCTGAGTAGCGGTAAGTTTTCCCAGGTTTCTTTGCCGTAATTACCACTTTTAACAAAGGGACTTAGTTTTCGTACGAAAACTAAGAGCGGGGTTGTAGTTTTCGTACTACGAAAGCTAAGACCTGGTCTTAGGTCTTAGTTTTCGTAACACCCGAAATTATAAGCCATAAACTAACGTCACGCCCATAAAAATGTATTGTTCATTAGCGTGATTTTTGTTTTTTTATGGACCTGAATCTCGCCCGTTTATCGCTCAGAATATCGTCCAAATGTCAGAGTAGTACAAATGTCCCGCTCCATTCTTGCTCATTTATCGTTCAATTTTTATCGCTCCTGTCAGGCTGATTATCGTCAGGCTCTGTATCGCTCATCAGCGAGACTTTTTATGGCCCGAATCTCGCCCGTGTCTCGCCCAGAATTTTCGTACGGGATGGTAAGATGTGAGTAATTATGTGGAAAGGGATAGGATCTTAATTAGGGACCAATCAATGCCTGCTTGCTTTATCAAGAACTTAAGTCTTCCTTACTCCAGATCACTGCTGTCTTGCACCTCCAGTCCTTCATACTTAAGAGAGATCAACATCAGTGTCGGGGACGCTTCATGGCAAGTAGATGCTCCCACCAGGGTAATTCTACAAAATAATGTGAATATAATAAGTACAATATTATTACACTCGGCAAAGTCAGAGCCCTTAAAAAGCCAAATAAATTTCGAAAAAATTAACTGCAAGCTCTTGCAAAAATTCATGAGAGAACCATCATATGTTACATTTTTGCAAAATTTCTGCAATAAATGTTTAATATGTCACGGTGTAAAATGAAACCCACAGCTGCTGCCATGGCAATGATGTGAAAGTGCCATTTTCTTTCGTCTATGAAACAAATAATTATGTAATAATAAATAAATTTTTATTTATTTGTAACAAGAGAATGCATGACAGGTTTCCTACTTACAGTGCATTTCACAAAACTTGTGACAGGCGGTTTGCGAAGTTCTATTTTAAATTTCCAAAGTTTACCTTAAACTTGGCAATTCCATTACATAACTGTCAATCAAATCGCAACTAATTTGAAACGAACTTGGGAATTTCGCACCAAACTTTGTGGGAATGTGCAGAAAATCCATGAGAGAGATTATTAACTTTTACAATCCTCTCTGTTGTTGCCTTGAAATGAGTGCCTTCACCGTGCTAGTTTTGTTTGGCAGAAAAATACTGAAAGCTGGTTAGAAGGGAAAGTCAACCATCTCAATAGGACAGGAACTGAGACTTTCACAACAAACCATTGCAGACATTGTGGATAATTTTGTTCACAGGGGGGAATGTTGTAGCTGCTGTAGTTCAATTTTGACTTTGGAACAATTTCTTTTTGAACTGGTACAAAATAGTTTGAACTGGTAAAATTTTAATTGTGCTGGTGCAAAAACAGTGAAAATAGTTTAATTTTTGTTGAACACAAAGAACACATTTCATTGATAACAGCTGTTTGCCATTCATTTACTTAGTTCAAGAGGTCACTGAAATAATGTTTGTTGAGCATTCAGAGCTCAGAAATACAGAAATAGCAAGTGAATGAGGGGGGTAGTTTCTAAAGAAACTGTGGCACCTGCTGCATCGGTGGGGAAGTAGTATACAAAAATGTGGTTTTATCAATGGAGTTGATAATCTAAATTGGCCACCGTACAGAGATTCTAAAAGCTGACGTTTCCAGCATTAGCCCTTTGTCAGAGCGAATTCGCATTGCCGAATTCGCTCTTCGCTCTGACGAAGGGCTAACGCTTGAAACGTCAGCTTTTAAAATCTCTGTACGGTGGCCAATTTACATTATCATTGCTGTTGATAAAACCAAATTTCAGAAATAGCAAGATCTGTTGGAAATAATTAACAGTCTGAAGAATAACATATTGAGTGGTACTGCTAAGAATATTAGTTCATGGTTATTGGAAGTAAAGCATTCTTTCACATGTAGGGTAAAGGGGTTAGGTTGCAAAGAAGCCCTGGTGCTCTGTCGGTGGGAAAGTGAAATAAGGCAAAGGGTTTATCAAGTGAGTTGATATGGTAAACTGACCATTGTAAAGAAATTTGAAAGCTGACGTTTTGGGGCTGAACAATCTGCGTTCCATGCGAATTTTTTGGCATTTAAGTCTAAGCACCCATTTCAAATAGTGCTGATAAAGTTTTTAAGTCTAAGCACCCATTTCAAAATGGTTATAGCTATCTAAAACTGTGTAACTTGCATGTTGACTCGCATAGCTCCCCCTGTTGGCTCGTACACTGTATGACTCGCAGCGATGGCTTGCATGGCTCACTGGCTCGCACATCGTCCTCACTCTGACGTTTTGATCGTTAGCCCTTTCTTAGAGAGCTAAACCCTTCTTTGCCTTTCACATAGTAGGTGATATTCTTTATTTTAATAAGTCATTTGGCCATACAACTTGTTTATTACAACATTTATCTCTCAGATTTTCAAGTACAAGGGCAGTATACAGCTACTGGAAAGTAACCACATTACAATAACATTCTTTATCGTTTTGTACTGTTACAATATTACGTGATTGGATCTTTCTTAATTTGGTCACTACTTGAGCACAACCGTTTTTCAATATTAGTTATTTTTTCGTAAAAGCTAGTACTGTTGGGGTACAATCCGTTAAC
The DNA here is from genome assembly GCA_014634245.1 of Montipora cactus. Classification (NCBI taxonomy): domain Eukaryota; kingdom Metazoa; phylum Cnidaria; class Anthozoa; order Scleractinia; family Acroporidae; genus Montipora; species Montipora cactus. The sequence continues at coordinate 530,576 of BLFO01000231.1, forward strand.
TTTTACCATTTAGTCGATCTCTATCAGAGAGATGAATATGGAGCTGCCACTGATTGGTGAGCATTTTCTATGTAAAACTATCATAATGGAATAAACACACAGGATGGCTACAGGCTGCCTTTTGCTGCTTATCCTTCGCACTGTTTTTTGCGCAATTTGTCAGCTCTTATAGGCACAAGGATTTTGTTTTGCAGGAGATTCTGGAATTGCTAGCTTGGATATACTTGTTGCTTTGTTTTATTTGCACCGATGATTGGCGTAAAGGGAATGGGGCTGTGTAGTTCCCTTTTTGATGGGTGCAGTTTTTTGAATGCTCTCCAACCTTTTGGTGCATCGGGCCGCAAACGAGCTATGCGTTAGAGTATACAGCACCTTTTGGTGAGGATTTTTCGTATTTGGGCATATTGACACTAGCGTGCATGGACACCATTTTGTGTTTTTTGAAGGTGCGCACAATTTTGCGCTAGACACCATTTGGTAAGGGCCTTCTGCATTTGGAAGTGCGCATTTTTGCACTTGACTCTGTCTTGGTGGGGGTTTCTCGAGTTCGAAAGCAGTGCGCATTTGTGCGCCCAGCACCGTTCGCTGCAGGTATTTTTCCCGTGTTTGGAAGTGGCTCGCAATTGGGAGCTTGATGCCTTTTTGGTGTCTATTCAACTGTGTAACAATTTGACTCTGCTCTTTTTTCTTCAGCTTCTTTCAGACGCCTTCAGAGAAAGCGCTTGGTGTGCAGCACTCAGCTCTGTTGAGGACTCCTATCTCCAGCTCTTGGTTCCGGATTTGGTTAACTTGGCGTCAAGGCTCATGTGACACTTTGCAAATATTGTGGAGGCTGGCTGTGATGGGGTTTTTGGGTACTCAATGTTTGGCGTTCTGGTGATTCCTAATGAGCCACCCCACGTAGCGTTCTTCTTGACTAACCTAACGAAAACTGCTAAAGAGAATTGTCTTGGCTTTTCCAGTTTAGAAAGTGCAGTTTAAAGTATCACATAATTATGTCCTCAGGTAGCTAGCTATCTCAGAGAAGCTTTTATCTCATTTACCTAAGAGCAATGGTATATGTTATAGTTGCTTAGGGGCTATCACGAACAGTCACACATTATGTAACGTTTAGTCAAGAAGTCTCAGTTACGTTGGTACAGATGGTACATTGTATTTGATTTCTAATAATTATTGACTTTCTGCGTTTTAAGTTATGATCAAATTGCTTGTCATTTTTAGATCACTTATACGTTGCGATAATAAACAAAAGGTCAAAATTTTACAATTTTAGTTACGAGTTTACAACATGGCGCCCAATGTGACGAATTACCCAGGCAAAATTCCTTTGAAGACAACTTTTACAGACCTTTTTTTATAAGCCAATCGCTCACAAATGCTATCATCTCTTCCTCTAAACTCTTCCATCTTCCAAACACGTGTTTAAAGCTGTTAGCGAGTTCGGTACCCAAAAATTGAAACCTGACACTTTCGGTTTAATTTTCTCCATCCCACCGAGGCAAAGGTCAAATTCCCCACCCTAGGGCACATAAAATAGTCAAATGCCTGGGATTTGCCCGGAAGTTTTGATTTGAGTAGCGCATAAGTTCATACCTACCTGTACATCCTCATATCTTTTGAGTCAAATTTCTGTCCATGAACAAATTCACTTATTCCTTTCCTCAATTTATGGAAGCACTCTTCTCTAAGTAGTCTGAAGTACGTCTCCAAGTACTCTTTCTCCGAATCGTACGATCCTTTCTTTCGTATCAGTGGAAGGTCATCTGTCTTCAACCCTGGGGCAACAATAAGAGAGAATCAAAATGAGAATTAATCTTACTTTGGGAGCAAAGTCAAAGTCATTGTGGTTGTAAGGAACAGTACATTCATTCTTATTGGAGGAGCCTTTAACTGATCATTTCATTGTAAAATGACGATTTCTGTAAACACCCACAGAATAATACTACAGTGTCATTAGCGAAATGTTACAAATTTTTTTTTTTCAAATGTTAATTCCCACACATACGCCGCACCCCCGATATTTTTAGCGACAATTTTTGGAAAAAAGGTGCAGCTTAATTATCTGCCGATGTTTACGGTACATCAAAATGCAGTCACTATATGAAAGCCAAATTAACAATTTTGGCTCAATCATCTGCTTCCAGAAAATACAACAATAATGTGATATAAAAGGGTGTGAAAACTACAAATCCTGTGGCAACAATTGTGTAATAACAATATTAATTTATTGCTATTAGGTACTTCTCGCAACTCTAATGATTCCAATAGTTCTTTAACGGCCACTTTGCATCATCGTGCATGAAAGGGAAGTTATTTAAGCAAAATGTTCTCAGTGAGCAAAAAGAGCCACATAATATAAATTGTGTTTGATCGTTTGATGCCATATGGCATGATGGTTATAGGGTACTCAAAACAATAATTCCATGCCTACGGTGTGTACTCATTGCATTCTTTCTTTAAAACTTGCCTTTGGAGAATTTAAAACTAATTTGCATCATGGAGTAATTGAAAGGGAATAATAATTATGATTGTTAAATGATTGCCTAGTACTACATAAATGTTTACAAAGATGTTGCAAAATTCACTCAGTATAACAGATAGAGCAACCTCTGGCTTTCCAAACTGCATTACAATTGTAGTTGAAATCCGCTTCTGTTACATTTGCGCCCATTGCTCCTGAGCAGCCTTACAGCGCACGCAAATTCACATGCCACTTCAGGCATCAAGCGCGCGCTAAATACTAAAATGAACAATGATAGGGCAGATGGCCATTGCTATAGCTTTGCTTGGATTTAACGATCTTGGATGTTTTGGTGACCTCTACTTTTCTTTTCAGAAACAGATTTGAACAAAAATGAACAAAAAATCAATGTACTAGGAAGTTTAAAAGATTTCAAGATTTCTGTCCTTGGCACATGGAATCCTGCCATCTTGCAGCTGCAAGACGTATGAAACTATGGTCACTAAATGCGAACTTGTTAACTAAATTCACTTGATGGGTCCACTTAAACAAAGTTTTGGTAGAGAACATTTCACTTCAAAGACGTAATTGCAATATTTTTGGGCTTACAGATACTGTGGCTTTATTCGCTAAAGAAGATGGATTTTTTCAGATTTAGGGTGTTCTTCTGGGCAAGTTCTCTCCAAAACGAAGTCAGTGACCCACCATTTTTCTTTTACATTTCTGACATCACTAACTCATCATCTTTCAACGGTAAAATTTGCAGAAAAAATCAATGTTAGAAAATTTTTGTGCGAATGTCCTTAAAACCATTTTTGCTTTAATTATGGACTATGTGTATGAATAACAGCTGGAACTGTGCTGTCACTTCCTACAATCAGAGATTGTTCTTCTTAGCACTCACCAAAAGATTGCCAGCCTCTGAGGGCTATTATAAATAACTAGCACATGTTGTGACAAGCCGAATTTCACTGTTATCTTGCAGTGAAGGAAAATGGCGAGAAACTTAATTCATTCAATGGGTAGCCGGTGTAGTTATATCAAATGTGGTGTACATAGCACTTACTAGGTTGTTTAATCTCATCTACGTGAGGTATCAAAGGCAGTTGTTTCCACGGCAATACTTCAAGGTCTTTACAAGCCCCAGGAACTTCTGTGGCAATCATAGACAGCTTTGCAAGGAATTCTATAGCCAATTTTCCATTGTCTCGTGCACTCTGAAGGTCACTTGAACCCTGAATTTGATTATGAGCCAGCATTGCTGCCATGGGAAATACCAGAAGACCAGATGCTGGGACAACACTGATAACATGTTCCAGAACCTTTTGAGCCACACTGGAAAATAAATTAAAGGAACATTTGCAGGACTGTCAAACTGGACTTAAAAACGTCCCTGGACTTTATGTTTTATAAAAGCTTGCACTGCATTCTCATTAAGCAGCATTCACACACTTCATTTTAACTTAACCTTGAGTTTACAAATGACATCACTTTGTCCCTGATCCAGACCATTGAAAGCTTATCGGTTGGAACCACACCAAGTAATGGCAGACCATGGCAATTATTTTTAAAAAGGGGAGTAAAAAAAAAGCATTCCCCTTGAAATTACTAAAATTTCGCCTGTTGAGCATTCAACTCAAGGGTACTTTTGAAATGTGAAGGAAAAAAAAAAGAAATGAGAAGTGATTTTTGATCGTATGGCACTTTAAGGTTATGATCAGAGGGACACTTTGTGATGCATACACCACACAAATTGGACCACCCTCGCCAAAAATACTGAAAATCCCATCCCTTGGTCTTTCTTTGCTCTGAATCCCCATGAAAATTCACACAACTCATTAACTGTTTAACATGGCTTGCCTGAAATGTATTTCCTTTTCCATACTTTCAATAAAGTGTGGAAAGACTGTTCTGAAAAACTCACTCTCCTGAAAACCTCGTACAATTTCAGTGACTGTGTGTGACATAAAAGCACAGGAGCAAATCTTGTTAATAGTTTCTAAAATCTGCATAGTGATCTCCATGTTGAATTTTTCCTTTGAAAGCTTGAGAATGTAATTCCAAGCAGCACGACACCTATGAAAAAGATAAAAAAAATTGGTATTCAACTACTATTACTTTGGAGTCATGTCTCCTCTTTCACAGTTCATGGTGGTGAACACAAAGAAACTATAGTGTCATCATAAGTAGAGTCTCAAGCATCTTTGTTGAAAAGCTAACATTAAACATTGCCAGTAAAAAGTGTTCATGCAAAACTATTTAATATATCAGATTTCAGAAAATGTATAATTATATTCTGAGCCTCACAAGTATTGACCTAGCTATCAGAGATGTGATTTCAAGAACACCAATAAAACCAGATTAAACCAACATTTTTTTAGATGATGAATTCATAATATAACTTTTTGGGCACAAGGTAAAATAAGCAAATAAGAAAGATCGTTGCTTGCAGATTCTTCTTCTGCATCCCCAGAGTTCATTGCACAATGTACATTCTCAGCCAGTAAGATGACTGGACTAAGATAGTCGGCAATTCCATGTACATGTACATGTAACTGGTCAGGAACACTGAGTGACATTTTAGAAAGCTACCCAGGACATTAAAAAAAATAATACTCATTTGGTGCTTTGAGATTCATTGATTTTTAAACGTTTCAAATTATTATATGAGTGTTTGGACAAGGGAAAATCATGATTCATATAATTTTTTTTTGTATTAATTAGCAGCAGGGGTTCACGATAAGTTGGACAGGTAAGGAGTATATTATTATTATTGCATATTATTATATGGAGGATAGTATTTTACTGGGAACTAAACCACTCGTAGATTCCATACGCCACTTCATCCGGGACCCGAGTGGCGTATTTTCCGTATGTCACCTTTGTGAGTGTCGTATCGTTCAATGACGTCACGATTCCCGCCTTTTTTTTCCCGCCATTTTTATAAAGCCCAGCTGTATTTGTAACACTTGGCTACTTTGAAACACAATAAAATCGGAAATATTTAATATTTAGTCTCCATATAATAAAAAGAACATTACACGTTGGCGCGAAGAAATGAATTTTATGTTCTCGTGGCAAGAACAATATCTCACGAGTGAGCGAAGCGAACGAGTGAGATATTGTTCTTGCCACTCGAACATAAAATTCATATCTTCTCGCCACCGTGTAATATCCTCTACATACACTCAGAATAACAAAAATCCTGCAATTCAAACTAAGCAAAAGTACCTGTGTGCACGCTGTGCAGACACATTGTTCCCACAAACTCATTTACATTGAATCACTCTAACGATGTCTTACACACACACTAATATTATGTGTATAGTGCATTATAACCCACTTATTAATTTTCAGGCAATTTTATTTGCTAATTTATGTCATGTGGTACAAACTCATAGGACAGTTATCATGCAATACAGAAATGCAAACGAATTTCGACGAAATTTTTGGCTTTTCGGGGCTTTTCAGAGAAATTTCGCTGGATACGATATTTCGATGAAATTTCCTCGCATTTTTGTGACACCTATTGTTTTGATCCGCACGATTTTTCAGACGATAATTCGCTTTGCGCGATGAATCACTGCAAATTTTCGAGCGATAATTCGCTCCTCCCAAAAAGTCGCTGCGATTTTTCGAAGGATAATTTGCTCCTCCCAAAAATTCAATCTATTGTTAATCAATAGGCCAAGACCGATTTCGAAACAAAGTTCAGCGAGTGAAATATATAAATAACCTTTCCAATTATTGCGCACGAAAGAAGCCATTAATCTGCCGAAATAGCATCACAGCTTGGTTGTTTGAGAAGGAGCACTACATTGTTGACTTGATCCAAAACCCCAAAACGCCACAGTTTGGATAAATAAATCGTTATGTTATACACTTGCCAGGGGCCTGTTTCTCGAAGGTCCCGAAAGTTATCATACCAGGAAAGCCATAGCAAAATCTCAAACCCTAGGATTACAGCACCGTTTTATTCGTGTATTCTTAATATGAACAGAGGTTCTCTTCATACAAGAAGTTTGAGGCGTATACACCTCTTGGTTCTTAGGTACAGATTATCTAAAAATGGCCTTGCAGGCCCGAAAAGTTTCCGACCGTGAAGGGACTGGGATGTAAATTAACAACAGCTGAATGTATTCGCGAGCGTGCACGTGTGTTCAGATTGAAAAACCCTCACGAATTGTTTCCAACTAGTACTGTTTACTTACGCGGCCTAAGTACACAGAACTGGAGATGTTTTTGTTTTGTTTGTGAGCGAACTGACCTGATTGTCTTCGTAATGCAGTTCAGTGTGTTCTAATTCTCTGCGTATGAAGCTGGGCCCAAGCTGAACTCGAACAAGCGAAGCTGGTTGAAAGCCTTTCCCAAATTTTAGGTAAAATTCTAGTAACATATTTGTCATAGATAAAATGTTAGCCCCGTAATCGGCGATCGATGACTGCAAACCGGCTTGTATTTACAAACAGCTTAACTGCACGTATTTACAAATTTATCGCTTGTGAGTTGCGCGACAGTTTGTTCGTATCAGCTGCTGAAAGAAAAATGGCTTGAACGCTCCAGAACTGCTGTTCAATGTGTTGCGAAATTTCGTCAACTGCCTTGCGAATTATCGTTTTTGCTCACAAATTTTCTTTAGCTTAACGAAACTTCAAAGAAAAATCGCCCTTTGTTCAAGTGAATTATCGCTCGATACGCCATGAAATTTCACTCAAACTTTCGTGCGAATTTTCGTTGAAAAGTCGCGGGAACAAAGAACGAAATTCACGCATTTCGCTTGCATTACTTTTGCACAATCCTGTAAGGCCTAGGGGGGGGGAGGGGGGGGGGGCTAACTCCCATATGGAACAGACGGGGATGCTCATCGGAAATTTGGAATTTAAACCCTAAAGGAGACTATCTGGGTGTCGCTCAAGCTTTTTGTGACCCCTAAAGGAGACCAATTTGGGCATGGCTTAAGCAAATTTTGACCCTTAAAAACAAGTTTAAAAAAAATTTGACTTCTGTTTCTCTTCGCGTAATTCTGTGTTCCTTTGTGGAACCCTAAACGAGACCTTGGTGGCTTAAAATATTGGCGCTTTGCCTGGAACACCCTAAGCGAACTGCTTTCCAGTTACAAACAGTTACAGCCTTAGGTTGTATGGATGGCTTTGGTGCCACTAGTTGAAATTGCAACAACTTATGATCCAATAGCCCAATGGTGAGAGCACTAAACCTCCCACCAATAAGGGCGGGTCAGATTCCCAGACTCGGCGTCAGTGTGGGTTGAGTTTGTTGCTTCTCTACTCTGCTCCAAGAGGTTTTTCTCTGGGTACTCCATTTTTCCGCTCTCCTCAAAAACCAACCTATTATTTTGATATGAAGTTGACTTTATTTTATTTCTGTACTGTGTCCCCAATTAGTGCCTCAGCAACAAATACAGTCAAATAAAGTTCACTATCATTATCATTATTTAATATTAAGAGTTAACACATAGATTTTACTCTGGCTAATACACCTCAAGTTTACTCATCAATGAGGCTCTGCCAGGGTAACTTCCGACAAGCAACATGGCCTAAAAAGTAGCGACAGCACTTAAAGCGAAATCGCAACAAACAACCTCCTTTATTTAATATATTTCCAACAGCAACGGTCACAGCAACATGAAATATTGACAAAGCACCAACACGAGACCTTACAAAATTCGGGCAAGCAATACGGCAGGGCCTCATCAAAAGGAACCTATTCAGGGGTTACAGGCTCAAAAACATCTACCTCCACTCAAATAAACTATGTGGCACTAAAATTTTGCTGATCTGTTCAATTTACAACAATAATTTACTCGTCAATAAGTGACATTTCCACTGGCTGAGTGAAACGTGATAAGTGGCCTGGGAAGAGGTCAGGTGACCTAAGGCGGGCAGTTGGTTTTGTTGGTGCACAATTTCTGACCTAGCTTTTCTCTTTCTGTTGCACCTAATTCATTTTTTGTGTCACACATTTCGTGTTTTCGCAAGTTTTTCCAACATCATGCCAAAGGATAGGAATAGTTCTCGAGCAGTTCAGCGGTTGGATTGAGCCATACAATAACAGCCCTGCGAGGCAACCTCATAGTCGATCGAGACAGGGCAGTTCATCTGGATCTTGTGCAACAGAGCAAACGCCGGTGCCATCAGAGGAGCCATCCACCTGGGCAAAAGAGTTGCTGCATCCAAAGAAAGTGTATGCAAATGAGCTAAAGAAAATTAGAAACGAACTTGATGCTGCTAAATGATCGAAGCATGACAAGCCAAGTGAGGTGGAACCAGAGTTCCAGTTTGAAGGCAACAAAAAACAATACAGGCTAAACAGAAATGTTTTGGACAAGATACTGCAGGGAAGAATGCAGGTGATGACGAGGAAAGGAGCAGATTACTTCATGAAGGTGAGGCTTTGCTTTTAGAATGAAACAAACATAATTATCTGTCTCGTGGATAAGTATGGCTGGGACACGGTAGAATGTTACACTGCCGAGCCACTTACGAGCGACTCTGGCGATGAGAAGCGTATCATTATGAAAGGCTGTTAAGGAAAGCAAGCAATAAGGAAAGAGTAACGAAAGTTGTTGGCAGCTAAGTGGAAGGCTAAAACGTTTCCACAGCATGAAGATCGACCAAGGCATGTGGTTCTAGAAAAGTCTAACGAGTAATTGTTTCTGCAGGAAAGTCTTTCAATAACACAGCAAGTGATTCATAGCAAATCTGTTTTCGCTGCTTTGGAAGAGCTGGACATTTCGCTCGCGAATGCAGAGGATCCGTCACCGAAAAGGACCCAAATGGAGCCGGAATGCAGGGAAGCTGTCAGGAGTGCAACAGCAGTGATGTTTTTCCTGCTAATTGTCATCAGTTTGATAGTTGCCCACATGGGCTTGATTGTGTTATCTTAAACGACGTTGGTGTTGATGAAGTTGAGTTACATGTAACTTGTGCCACCCATGTGAAGGGGAGACTGAGAGAAAGACCTGCATTCTGGAGGAGTATTGGAGTCAGCAAGTGAAGATGGTTACAGTCTTCCTTTCATTTCACTGCCACAGAAAGCATTCCTCAGGAACCATTCGAGTGTTTCCGAAAATTCTGATTTTGTAAGCTGTGAAGTTTCCAAGTTAGTTGCATTGGGTACCATAACCGAAGTTAATAGAGATGAGTTGTCAGTTTGTAACCCATTGTGTGTTGTTAGGAATTCTGGTGGGAAACCACGGTTGATTGTTGATTTGCGTTATGTCAACAAGCACTTGACGTCTTGTAAGTTTAAGTACGAGGATGTAAGAACTGCTGCCGAATTGTGGACAACATCACATAGAAATTTTTCCACTGCATTGTTGTTTTCTTGGATTTTCTGTCATCCATGAAGGCCATTTGAGATTCTTTCAGTTCACTGTTCTCCTGTTTGGTTTGTCCATGGGCCTGTATCTTTTTACCAAGATCCAAAGAGCTCTGGTTAAACACTGCAAAGTAAGGAAATGTCTGCTGCAGTTCGTTATGATAACTATATCTCTGAGTGGGTTCATAATTGCCAACAACAAGAAAAGCCAGTGGATTCTGCAGCAGATACCGCAACCCAGGGTACGAAGCAGTTGATGCATTTACAGTAGCTTGGTCGCAGGAAATCAATTGGCTTTTTCCACCTCCATACCTGGCGCCACGGGTTCTCAGACACACGTCAGCTGCTGGCGAGGTTGGTACTCTTCTTGTTCCCCAGTGGCCATCAGCTGTTTGGTGGCCTCTCCTAGTTGATACTGTAACCAGTTCATGGACAGCTTTTGTCACTAATGCAATAATCATTCGACCGTACCAGGGGATTTTTCTGTCAGGCTCGACTGCCAGCAGTATGTTCACATCAGGAACACCCTCCTTCCCAATTGCAGCTCTTCGCATTTGCTTCAGCAACCAACAGTAGGAGAGAGTTTCTCAGAGGAATCGTGCTGTTTGGACAAAACGGAAAATGATTGCCAGTAGTGATGGTGCCTTCTTTTATTACTCATTGTCAAATTGTTGTAGTGTTGCTGTAGTACCACGGGATTAAAATGGAACGTGGCTTGCCTAATGTCAGTGAATGCAGCTGGTATGGCTGCTGTAAAGTTGTAATATCTTTCCACAGCTGTTAAGATTTATTAGAGCAATGATACTGTAACCAGTTCATGGACAGCTTTTGTGACTGATGCAATAATCATTCGACTGTACCAGGGGATTTTTCTGTCAGGCTTGACAGCCAGCAGTATTTTCACACCAGGAACACCCTCCTTCCCAATTGCGGCTGTTCGCATTTGCTTCAGCAACCAACAGTAGGAGAGAGTTTCTCAGAGGAATCTTGTGCTGTTTGGACAAAACGGAAAATGATTGCCAGAAGTGATGGTGCCTTCTTTTATTACTCATTGTCAAATTGTTGTAGTGTTGCTGTAGTACCACGGGATTAAAATGGCACATGGCTTGCCTAATGTCAGTGAACGCAGCTGGTATGGCTGCTGTTGTAATATCTTTCCACAGCTGTTAGGATTGATTAGAGAAA
>BLFO01000231.1:546559-549059 GCA_014634245.1 Montipora cactus
TAAGAGTCATTTACATTACAACTAAATAAACTAGCAAAGTTGACAAATTACTACAGTCTTCAGACATGTAAAATACAATGTAATATGAAAGGCCAGCAGTGTGGGAGAGTAGGAGTGAGGTGTGGGATTGTGGAAAATTGATTTAGTTTCTAAAGGAAAGAGGCAAGATACAATGCACTGTTTAATGTTTTTTAAAGAGATGCAAATAAGATGAAAGGTGGTTTTCCGCAATCCTGCACCTTTAGTGGAGAGTTGCTATCAAAATACTCCTCTTGTGTTTGTTTCATTGATTAACATGGCTGCATGCCAATCACAGAAGTTCAAAACAATAAATATGTGTACCACTGTTTAATTTTGTGGCAGAAAACAAGCAATACATGCAGAGTGTAAAGTTTGAGATCCAATGGACTGACAATCAAGATAGAGAGAATTTGTAAGGCCAGCATGTACTAAAAATGAAATCACCAGAACCGCCAAAACCATCAAAACACGGTCGTTGCAAAACCCGGATCGGACCGGACCAGACCGGACCGGACCGAACCGGATTGGATCGGATCGAACCAGACCGGACTGGACCGGTCTGATCCTTGTTTTGCCAATGGCCTCGAAACACCAGAATAAAGGAAAAAAGGAAAAAAACTGCCATTAAAACTTGAACAAAACCATTGAAACAGATTCAATGACACCACCGAAAATGCAGTAAAATCAAAGTCCAAGGGGATTGTTGCGTCATTTTTCGAATGATTTCCTGAAGCGCAATTACAAAGAGTGAAACCAGAAGATTCTTTTATTCTATTATTTTTTGTTTTACAACTCAAATTAAACTGTCATGCAAAATAAAAAGTTTTAATGATGGAAGAATGCATTTGTATTAGTGTATAATTGACAGAAATCTTTGCATTTCGAAGAGGTAGTTACATGTAAGGTGGAAACTGAATTATATAATAAGTGAGAAGTCTAGAGTAAGCCACTCTGTGCTTGTGTAGAATGGAACAACTTTGAACAAAATGACCAATTTTACTAAAAGTATCCAGAAAACTGAAATAATTTTCATTGGACAGAAGTTTTAAAACGCTGATCACATTCCACAAGCTCATTGTTTTACCTCAGTAATAATACTAATTAAAGCAACCGAAAACTTCAAATTGGCTAACCTTATAGGCTGAGGCTTAAGTTTAGCATTAGTAAATGAGTGACCTTTTATAATAACGAGTGACCTGCGAATGTGACCTGTACTTTAAAACTGCATGTCTCTCATCCAAATTATGACAGATTTTCAGAAAATCTTGCTGTAATTACAAAAATCCTAACGAAGTTCTATCTGGTCATTATGGCTGTTTCGATTGCTGTTTCCGTTGTTTGGCTGGTTTTGTTTCGGTGGTTTGGGTTTTAGTACATGTCGTAAGAAGTGCAGGGGGAAAACAAGGCTTTTGGTAATAGAAAGCCAATTCAGAGAATGCATCTTCATGAAAGTGCACTCAAGGATCAAAGCCTACTGAAATTTCATAATAATTATTACTTTCATGTGATTTTACACTGTTAAAAAAAAAATTAGCAGTCCCCAATAAAGGGTTCTGGGTCCTTGAGTGTAAGTGTGAAAACCAGTTTCTGATTTCACACCCATCAAGTTTGCAAAACCCTGACACCTTGTTCCTTGCAGGTTTTAAAAACATGATTTGGTTTATAATATTAATCATTTTTACGAAGAGCACCCAAAATGAAAGGGCACTCCATCTTATGTTTGTAGCCAAACCTGACGGTTGATAATTAATAAAATTAAATTCTCCTTACATGACAATTTCTGGTTCCCAGCCCTCTCCTTCTTTTCTCCTGCATTTCTTTACCTCGACAATATCTCCAACAGCCATGTTCAAGTGAAATTCATCTCCAGTTTGGCCTTCATTTTCAAGACTAACAACAAGCTCAGACAGAGTAAAATCACTTGTTGTGGTATGCGCTGTCGATGTTCTCAAACCTTCCTTTTTCACCAAAACAGAAACTTTCTTTCTCTTCTCTGATTTTCGTACAACAACACCTTCAAGCTTAACACTTTGCAGGAACAAATCTACTCCAGCACTACCCTTTTGATCATGGACTGGCTCCCACAATCTGTCGTCGTCACTTGTGGAGTAAGATTCCCATAAAAGCTGTTTGAGCTCATCAAAGAATTCTTTGGATGTTTCACTTGTTACAAAAACGCCCTCTTCTACTTTTTTCTTAACAAAAAACATTAGAATTTGTTGGCGGTATTTATATGTTGGATGTTGCTCATTGAGTTTGTAGCTTTTGCTGTCCTCCCAGCCAGAAGGGATCTCAACATCACTTGAGAAATGAAGACATTTGAGTTTTACTTGCTTCTCCAGCAATTTATCCTGCTTGCAAATTTTCGACAGCAATTCATCAAGATCTTGACACACTCTGGAAAAATCAAGAGATTTCGTATTAGCACTTTACATGGGAATTGTGTGGAAGCTATTTGGAAAGTGTTTAATTTCCAAAC
>BLFO01000231.1:554059-561974 GCA_014634245.1 Montipora cactus
GGTGATTTATGGCTTCTCAGCCTCGTTTCCATACTGTAGCAGACCGACCATTGTTAAAGCCTTGTAAATACCCAATCAACGGTTTACAAGATTGTCAACAACATTTTTTTAGTTCCTTAAGGTCCACTTAAGGGCCCACATTGATTTTTTCAAATCATCTTTTTTGAAAACTTTATGGGTATTTCAGTATCGTTTATCTCTTTAAAAAGAACATTTTTCAAAATAAAAAGAAAACCACTGACTAAATACCCTAATTTTGTAGCACGTAGACAAATTTAGAGTTTTCTGTTATTGGTCACGTGACCATGAGTGTGGCATGCATGATGACGTCATATTTAGGGTCATTGGCTTGCAAAAGGAAAGAAACTTGGCATCAGCCGAAGGTTGACGGTTGGTTCCGAAGGCCTAGATGGATATCACGTGCTATACTCCCACTTATATACCACTGTATCATTACCCATGATGCTCGGGCCTAAGGCCAAGGCCTTGTCATATCACATGCCAACAAAATATTAATTTCTACCTAATTCACAGGCTCAAACATTAGAAATACCATTTTGTTTTCATAGTTTTTCAACACATCAGCGTGGACCGAAGTTAATATTCATGTTTGTTTACCATGTTCTTGTTCTTGCTAGTTGGGATGTTACAACAAACATCCATATTCAGACTCATATACATGTTCAAGTAAAATGCCTTAGGATTACTTTTATTACTTTTAAATTAATAGGGATTTTATGAAGGACTTTTTTAGGGAGTCTTCAAAAGCCTTAGGGAGAACCTGTTGATGCCTCAAATCAATAATGTCTTGAGCATTTTATATTTCAAGAAGGTATTAAAGATGTGACTGATGAAACTGAGAAATAATCTGAACCAATTAATAGAAAAATCAGTGAAAGAAAAACGCAATGCCCTTATGTTGTACTGTACTTATTACTGTAGATATTGTCAACATATTCTGACAAAAGAAAAATTTTATTACATAACAATGGGTTAAGTGACAAGAACCGGGAAAAAAACACTAAAGAAAGTGTGATTGCTCTTGTTTATACAGGGATCATTACTTCACTGTCTAGCCAAAATATGCATCAAATACAAATAAACCAATGGTGTGTTCTATAAGAGATTGTTTACTTATTTAAATACACTAACTTAAAATGAAGTTAACATTAAGTTGCATGTCCAGTCTGAAAACACTTGTATCCTGACAGTCAACTAATTTATCCCAGTTATATTTTGAAGAAAACCATTGTCCAAAACTTGGAAACGGGAGTGAAGTGGGAGCAATGTGTGATGCATGTTCTGTCTCACTTAACCGCGATTACTAAAACTAAAACTTTCGCAAAGCAAACTTTGAAAAATGACTTCCTTCACTTTTCTGTATGACGTTAGTACATACAGTTCCTCGTTGAAGATCAGCTGTCTTGGACTTGTCAATGAGCTGCTTTGGTCAGCAGCAGGCCAGCACCAAAAATTGCGGGCTCACACCAGTGACAGATCGCTGGTGGTTATGCAAACCTGCAACGCAGTTGAGGGTTTGCATAACTTTTGAGAATTCTCCCAACTCCCCCAAGTGTTTAGATGAGGCTACGGAAACACGGGAAAAAAGTCCTCCATTGTTTTTATAAAATATTCCTCAAAGATAATTTGACAAATGAATGAAAATGCTGGTTTGTTTACTCATGGATATTATCCACAAGTTTTGGTGAGAATCTGTATGCAAATTTGTCACTCCTGTGTAACCAGAAGTTTGACCTAATTAGCCAATCAGGATGGATACTGTAGCAAGTGAATTACAACACAGCTTGGAAAGTGTGACTTCCTGTTCGCCAGGTTGTGTGCCGTCATTGCTGTTTGTGGCTTTTGCACTAAATGTTTGAGCACTTTCCGCTGCATTTTAATAGAAGCAAAGAGACTGAAGAAGTGAGGAAATGGCGTTCTCCGAAGGTGAACCAAAAGATTCTGAACAAGTAAACATTGGTGCAATTACATGTAATAATTGTGCACCGCCTTTCACTCACCAACACGCAAACTTAAATGTCAAAATCGAATTGGCAGACATATGGTGACAGTCTCTGTCTATCCCCTAAGCTCACAGGGGATTAATAAATTCCATTTGGAAGATGACTTCCTTTTGGAGAGTGACATCGAAGCTATCACAAAGTTTAGCAAGCCATGAGTCATCAAAGCCACGTGAATCCAACTTGAACAACATGACTGACATGACAAACAGTGAGACAACCAAGCAAGCCATGCTTCCAGAGGCTAGTACTTGTGTGGAGAACCAGAATGACGAACTGTCGAAAGACTCGTCATTGATTAGGTAAGGAAAACTGATGAGGAATCCGTACCGATCTCCAGATAGATGCTCTGGCTTGGCAAGTACAAAACACAGATCACAAGTCACAGGTCATTGTTTTACCAATACAGACAGTATCCTAAACATTCATAAAAGCTAACCTTAGGCCTAAAAACTTATGTTTAGGCCTAATTAGGCCTAAGGTTAGCTTTTATTAATGTTTAGGATACTTTCTGTATTGGTAAAACAATGACCTGTGACCTATGTTTTCTACCTGCCGTGCTCTGGCTCTATCTCTACCTCTGATAGAGCAAATATAAACATGCTCCCCAGGACAGAGAACCATCCAGAATTCCTTACAAGAAAACGTCGAGCTTGTTTCCTAAAGACAAGGTAATTAGAAAGTGTATGGTGCATTATTTAAAGAAGAACGTACATGTACCAAGCTCGTCGGAGTTGAGAAAGTACTTGATATTCGAAAATATATTGCAGTAAGAATATCTAGACCTACATGTAGACCACAACTCAGACGTAACAAATCTTCCAAAGTAGGAGATTCTAATTGTCGTTTTTATGTTATTACCCGAAGGACCGCTAAACATAAAATAGACTTGTCAGTACTATTGTGTATTCAAGAGCAATCTGCTACTAAGCGTTCAACAAAATTGAACCAACAAAAGAAGAGTTTATGTGTATCAAGAGAACAGCAATTGATATCAGGAGACACTGAATACATATGCACTTGCTGTGAATTCAGTTATGGTACAGATCATCTGTCTCTAAGTGTAACAGTAGCCAATAATGATACATGTAGTGGTAAATGTTCGCAAAGTTGCTACCACAAGTAGCAGTGTTCCTGATTTACATTCAAACTTTTGCTGAAAACATTCAAAATGCACAAGTATCTGTCGATAGACGTATTGATGAGATTGCAACAAACTCTAATGACAATAACAACACAGACAATAGTGATGATGAGTGGTGCGAGGTAGAAGAACGACTGTCCAGTGTCACAGATACTTTACTGCAACCAGATATCACTGAAATTTAGAGAAGGTATCTACAAAAGTGTAGCTTTGCACCAGGAGAGGGTAATACACCATTAGGTATATTTATGGACAAGACTGAATAATTGTTGGCATTCCCAACAATTTTCTGATCTTTTACAAGTTGAAAATCAAATCAAACAAATTCAAAATAGCACATCTTTCTCTCTCCAAAAATGTAAATCCAAAGGGAAGAAATACGCAGGTGACCTAAAATCAGATGATTGTGTAAATAAATTAATACACCTTGATGAACGGTTTAGAGTATTGAGAAACTTGACTATATTCTGAAAAATGTACAAAGATAATCCCACATGGTTCTGCTCATTTTCTGCAGCAGAAACTACATGTAGGTGGTCACATCTTCTGAAAATCCTTGGTAGACTCATAGAGAAAAAAAGAGCTAACTGATGATGAGATTAACAATATGACCTGGCAACAAAAATCAGACCTTATTCAAAAAGACCCTGTCACCTACATGTATGCTAGGCACTTAAAACACATGGCACGGCTCTTTATAAACGATTTGTTAAAGAGTAATCTCATGCCTGTTGGAGAAATAGTAGACTTCTAGTACAGTACACACTACTTACAATATTAAAACTGACGACGCCACTGATAACGTTTTAAGAGCATCAACAACACGCTTCACAGTCATAGTACTTAGAAAATTAACACCAAGTACCATCCCCAGGGTTAAATAATTTCAGCAAAGGGTATCACCTCACATACATGCATTATTTTGGGTATCTTGTCGCATATGAGAGCTCCCTGTGCTGTTACACCATTATCTAGCCTGCGAACAGGTTCTTTTGTAGCCCCGAGTGGATTGGGGCCCGCCCCAATTCTCTCACCGCTAAAAAAGAGCCTGCTTGCAGGCTAACCACAGGTTCCCCAAGCTGAAAATACGTGGTGTATGCGACAGTTTGTGTATATAGAGAATTGTATGGGAAAATCATCGACCGTAAAAAAATTGTGTAAATAACTATCTCATTTGAAATAAAGTTTTCCTACCTCAAATGTGTGACGAACTTGTCTCTTTTGCCGAGTTTCGAGCCATTCTGACGCCGTTTAGTGAAGTCATCCGGAAGGCCGTTACTGAAATAATAGGAAGGCCGGTAACTCCATCCATCGCTGGCCAGATCTCACTCCAGAAATCGTTTTCTCCTCAACAGGAAAAGTCCCGAATCGCAATAAAAACAACAGTTCCATAAAGCCCAATAAATTTCACTCTAAATACGTGTGTTTTGGCAGCCGAAAGAATCGTGACGAACAAAAACTTTGCCTTAAAATTCACCCCTTCAGCTTTCCTCAGAGGCTTGTGACCGGGTAGTCAACAACGGAAACTCAACTCAACTCTGATTGGACCATTTGAATTTGACCGCACGCTGGCAACACGACCGTTGTTGACTTGTGACCGGGCAGTTCAAATGAGGTAGTTATTTACACAATTTTTTTACGATCGATGATTTTCCCATACAATTCTCTATATACACAAACTGTCGCATACACCACATATTTTCAGCTTGGGGAGCCTGTGGGCTAACCATTACCCAGGTGTTATATCACACTGACTAGTGCACAAATTAAAGGAAACTTCAGCCTGCCAATTGCAAACAATCGCGGTAACTTTTATATCCATGAGTAATAATGACAGTGGCACTTTGATTTACTTCTTGATTGAAACAGATTTTCTTGATACACGCTCACATTTCCTACCAGCCAATCAAAACGCGCATCTGACGATACATGACCAATCAAAATTTGTGTTATGTCACAGCCGTGTTTCCATACTCTCATCTAAACACAGCTATTGACCAACAAGAGTGCGCGTACTATCCTAATTATTTTAAAGATAATAATAAAACCAACAAATGAAACGCAGATTCCAACTGGGTTTGCCATACTGGCAACCTAGTAATAACGAAGCTTCTACAATGTAGTGGAAGGTTTTCATAATCCTTCAGAAAAATAAGCAAAGCCAAAGAAATGGACATTCACATCGAATTTAATTATCCCAGTTTAAAAGAGTACCGTTTAAAACACAAAATTTTATAATTTTATATAATTATAGGGATTAAATAATACATATTTTAATTGATTTATAGGAATTTATTATTTATTATATAAGTTTATTTTGATTTATTTTTAGCTGCATTATTATTATTATTATTATTATTATTATTATTATTAATGGGTTCTTATTTTTGAGAAATTCAGTCAAACACAGAACATACAAATTTAATACAACAAGTTCTACCAGTACCGTGTTTGTCCCAGCAGCAACACAGTAACATTGTTTTAACGTTGTTTTTGTTCTGTTTATCTTGCAAAGCTTTATACAAAATAGGCCATACCTACCAATGACAAAGACCTCATTATTTTATTCAATTTTCAAAATAAGAACCCGAGTACTGTCTGTAGCCTAACCTTAGCCTACAGTGTTCTCACCAGGAGTTTGTCTAAGGGAGTCACAGGGCCCCTTTTCCTGAAGAATAGGAGCCCTGCAGGAACTTAAGCGGGACAAAGTTACTTGCGCTCCATGACTAGTGTGGGAAAAAACCCCTCATGATTTCTCTGTCCATTTCATTAACGCTTGTTCAAATTGGAACTCTTACAATTGTGGGCCTTCAGCAATAATTGTAAATGCATGATTTGATTGCCCCGAGACATATCTTACATACACGTTGTGATCTCTTTGTCGGCATCATAGGCAATAATCCATTTCCATTCACTCTGAAAAACACGGTCTTTCTCAATTTTTGGTATGTTTTACAAGCTTTGTCACGTCACTTTTCATGGGATCTTTCAACTGCATGTATGCATCTTAGTATTCGAAATCATAGTCACTGAATCTTAATTGCCTCCACGATCAAATGTCATAGGTTTGGAATTACATATTCACATAATAATTAAGAAAAAAGTGAGAACTCCAAATTGTGAGTGGGTTGCGGATAGATGTTTGAATTTCTTAAAAGTCAAGAAAGTTAGCTGCCCCTCAAATAAGTTCCATAAACGCAAGAAAGCTCCTTCCACTTTCTCTGTTGTTATTAATATTGACATACTGTTTTCTGCAAGGAAATCGTGAACGAAACATTGTAAATGTTCTTCAAACACCCATGCACATTTTACTCAGCTATCAACATTCTCGTCACCAGTGCCTTCGATTCTTTCGGTCAGCAAAGGAACTAAGGATCTCTGGTCGTTTTCGTATTACGCAGTCATTATGCGGGGCCATTTTGATCTAACACGTGCGAAGTATGTATGAATTGTTGTGAAGAGCGGGATTATGCATATCAAGTCTACCGTGGCGTCATAACGTGGAGATCGAACGATCGCTGACAAGCTGCAGTCGCTCTGTTCTGTGTTCAGGAAAGTACTCTGACTTTCAACGCAGTTCGATCACAATTCATGTGTTCGCTATCATTAAAATTGCTCTTAAACATATCACACGTTGAAAAAGAACCATTGCAACCCAGAACCATACTAAAAATTTCTTTTGCGCACAAAATTTCGATTAGGTTTCACGGGTGCAATACAATTCCTGTAAAGGCCAGACAAGGTGTGTTATAGCCTGCAGTCTGCAGTCTGCGTTTTACACTGACCGGTTAAATACTGTGATTTGTCAGTGTCTTGCAGATCAATTATTTGCCAAAGCCGAAATTCGGCAAATAATTGATCTGCTGTCACCACTGACAAATCACGATATTTTGCCCAACCTCTCCCAATAATTGTTAATTGCAGCTTGCCTGAGTGAATGTTAGGCAGGGATTATTGACGAGTAAAATTAATCCATGCTTTTTATCTGTGATACACAGAATCAATGTTACATTACAGTCATGCATCAATCAATTCCAGCGGTGCCCATCCAACCCCCCCCCCCTACCCCGGGGCAACCACAGGGCATTTGCTGAAGTTGTCAGTCCCGGGGGTGGGGCATTCGCAATTTTATTGCGGCCCAGGGGCTGGGCATTAGCCTACCCCGGGGCGACCCCCGGGCATTTGACACACATGTTTTCGAATTAACATGGAAGAGTTTATCGGAAAAGACGAGGCCTTCGTTAACGACTGGCTTGTCCGTCACGGACTCAAAAAACTTGTGGATGTTTTTAAAGGTATGTTTTCTCAATCTAAGGTATTTCTTCATTTATATTTGTAAGCATATAAATATGTAAAAGCGACAAGGTGAACTAATATCACAAAACAATCACTGACGTGAAGACTGCGTAAACACGACTACTTCGCATTTCGCATTCAAAACTAGCCTAGCAATTTTTAAATTCATGAAAGCGGAGTTATATGAAACACTGAAGGGTGGCGAATTCAAATAAGGCGATCTTCAAGACAGATCTTGCGAGCGTAAAATGCGATGAAAGACCATTTAAGATGTCTTGATTCTTGACAGACAAAGTAGCCTGTGAATACAGGCGCCTATTGGAAGGCGACGATCCCGGGGCAGGGCATTTTCCCTCTTTCTTCGTCCCAACCCCGGGGCATTTACACAGCTTATGTGACTCCCCACCCCGGGGAATTTGCCCATCTTTTAAAAAAAATGCTAATGCCCGGGGAT
>BLFO01000231.1:567070-574570 GCA_014634245.1 Montipora cactus
CTATAACTTCACTTGAAACCCAACTAAGGATCAAATTAATGATGCACGACCGTAGTCAACTTAGCGGATGACAAGGAAGGATCCTAGAAGGATACAGGCTAATTTTAATTTTAGAGAGAGTGTAGGAGAGAAACCCTGACAATGCACCTTGAAAGAAAATTTCCTGGGAGGCCCACGCCTTAACCACGTAAATCACCTCTTCGATGGCTGTGTTGCCAGCATGGTTGTTCTGGTGGTGTAGTGGTGATCACACCCGACTAGTAATGGGGGGACGTGGGTTCAAATCCCGCTCAGGGCAAATTTTCTTTCAAACATTTATTCAGTTATATATATAGATATAGATATAGATATAGATATAGATATAGATATATATATAGATATATATATATATATATATATATATAGAGAGAGAGAGAGAGAGAGAGAGAGAGAGAGAGAGAGAGAGTTATGTAGGTATTTGCTACGAGAAGTGGGTATTTTCTACGGTAGCATTTACTCAAGAGTGCGTACTTGCTACATAGGTAAGTACTTGCTACGGAAGCTGACACCGACGGTGGGTACTTGCTACCAAAAGTAAGTATTTGCTACAGTAGCAAATACTTAAGCTAGGATTTGCTACGTTTGTAAATATGAAGGGTGGGTAGTTGCTACTAAAGTGAGTATTTGCTACAGAGGAGGGCATTGGCTGCAGTGCAATGGTGTTTGAGCACAATAACGCAAAATATTGGAAACAATCCTGGGCGGAAAAATGTGCACTGTCTAGTAGTCCTCATAAGAGTAACGCTATTGAAATTAGTATTTCATCTTCATTATGACTCATCTGCCCACACGTAAGAAAGATAAATAAATATATGTATTTAAAAGGCCCTCCCACGCGTTTTAAGAATTTTTCGCATCCTTTTGGAATGGATAATTTTGCCCTCAGTACGAAACAATTTGTTTGTCCAGCGGTCTGCATGAAGAACACGTCCCTTCCCCTTTCCGTCCATGTGTTTTGATCTCAGACTGCAATGGCGGCAACTGATTGTAAGTGAGTAGTATGAGTTTTCATCATTAGTCTTTTAAACGTGGAAATTTACATTTAAGATCATTAAATTCCCTTCATGTGTGCTTTCTTTCCAATAAGTCAACCTTATTCAATTAATAGAGAGTTCGTGTATTTGGTACATTGAAAATAATCACCGCGGTAGAATCAAAGATATCTTTTTTTTAAATTAAGCAAAAGACCACAAGTTTCTATGGTTTATAGGCATGATAAACCACTTAGAATGTTGGAATAAGACTCGAAGAATTCGTAAATCACTCGCCTGCGGCTCGTGATTTACGAATTCCTCTCGTGTTCTACCAACATTGCGCATGGTTTATCAGCCTATAAACCATAGAAACTTGTGGTCTATTGCTTTTATATAATAATTCAGAAGACGCGCGATTTGTCCATGAGTTTACTGGCACAATAAAACATAGCTGATTGACCAATCAGAGTGCGCGCATTGATTTTGTTATTATTTAATCTCTGATAAAGAGGCCGTGTGCCGTAGTACTATCACTGTTTTGATCTAACAACTAATTTTGTGTTCCGATTTTGCTTAAGCCGGCTGCACACTGGGAGAAAATAGCGCTGCGCTAATTCCACCGAGAATAATTCAAGCGTACGCAGCGCCAGTGCTGTTACCCGCACACCTAGCGCTGTTATTGTGTGGCTTACACGAAGTGTGAAAGCCACACTGTGCCATTGTCTAAGATATTTATTTGTCACCGAGAACCTTAATTTCTCAAGCTCAATGCTTTTGAATTCTAGGCCAGAGGAGTCACAGATTGATTGTTCCCTGAAAAGAAAAACTAATACACTGATTCAGAGAGAATAAAGAAATTTTTCATGAAATCAGTCTCGATAAGAAAAAGTATTTTGTATTACTCCTGACCTACCCACTTAAACTGGCTCATCATCACTAACTGTGATGAAGGAAGTGACATGACTAATAACGACCAGAGGTTATCGTCACCAGCGCTAAGTTCGTTTTCTTCAGAAAAGTTCGCAGCGAATAAAATACCAAACATCTTTGATATTGAGCGCTATTTCCGCATTGACAAATGCGCATAAAAATTAAGTCCGCACACCGGGCGAATTCTTCGCGGCAGAGTTAGCGATGCGCTATTTTCGCTAAATGCGCGGGTGGCTTTAGAGTCACATTTCTTACATGCTATGTTTAGGTAATCGCACGCGAATCTTCATCACTAAAGACCCAGTTAAATGTGAGGACCGATTGTGAAGTTCATTTTGTTTCAGAAAGCCGGCTGAGCTAGTCTCCGGCCACAAATCCCAATATATTTGAGCACGCCATCATATTAATTATTGATAGGATGAGTCGGTACATTTCGCTGACCCCCAGTCCATGGACTACCCAAATGGATTACCCAAATGGACTTCCCTAAAAATACTATTTCGAATGAGTACTGTTGATCCATGTGTAAGCAGCATCTCAAATAGTGCTTACTTAAGCCTCACCCATTTTAAACAACATTGTTCAACAGTATTTAAGTCTAAGCACCCATTTAAAAAAGGTTAGCTTTCGATTATTGTTGTGATGGCCGATTACTTCATTTAAGCTAACCTTTTTAAAAATGGGTGCTTAGACTTAAATACTGTTGAACAATGCTGTTTAGAATGGGCGTTGAGGCGTAAGTAAGCACTGGGGGTCAGCGAAATGTACCAATCCTGATAGGATACAGCGACATGTAAAATCACTGAAACATCAGGACTACAAAACTTGGTTTTGTGGTCCATTCGAGCCACTAATTTCTCAGGCTTCTTTGCAAAGGTGTTCCGTTAAACTGTATCTATAAACTCAAATAATTTTGGTCTGCAATATTAATCTCCCCATCAAGAGCAAACATGTTTTACTATTCTCACCTCTGCCGGGTACTTGAAGTAGCAGTAATTTGAACCCACGACCGTATTGTGAGAGGCATGAGTCTATTCTCGAGCTTGCATCACAAACTGGTTTCCAATAGACCAAAGCCGCTAACTCAATGTTGTACTCAATTCAAACCCTTTTGCTCAATAAAATGTTTTGTTTTGTTCTCGGTATTTCCATGTCATTCAAATGTGAATGTTACATTATAATGCAAGTACAATACACAAGGAATCTTAACCCCGGGAGATTTGAATTGGGTAGAACATTGAGCTAGCCGATTTGGTCTATGCGAAATTGCTTTGAAAACAGGAATACAAAGCAGTTTGTGTCGTAGAATCGAGAATAGACCCATACCTCTCACATGACGGTCATGGGTCCAAATTACTGCTAAATCTGCCAAGTTTACGTGGCTTGCATGGCATAGAAAAAGTGAAATTCTACACGATGTAGTTAACAATGGTGACATATCTTTCCTTTGGATGGGGAAATCTAATTTGAGTTTAGGTGCACTTTATCTGTAATGATCATCAGTTTAATAAAAAACTTGAATGTATAAGCTGATAAAATATTGAGTCTAAACGTTTTCGATCAATTTGATCATCATCAGAGTGAAATAATCTGCATACGCTCAGTGTTCTTATAGATCAGGCAATGCCAGTTATGTAATACCTGTTCCAATGTGGAACAAGGTGAGGTCCAGTGATTGCACTTGTTTGTTTAGCTCTGGACGGAAGCGTGCGATGTAAAAGGCTTATTTTATTCTCCATTTTAACTATGAATGGGCAGTGGTTAAAACTTTAAACGTGAACTTGTGGTTAGGGTGTTTTCTAATGTGCTTGGCTGGCCCCGACTGCTTATTAACATGTTTCCCATATTACCTTCCCGATGGGAACAGGTATCACATAACTGGCACTGCCTGAACTATAAGAACACTGAGCGTATGCAGATTATCTCACTCTGATGATGATCAAACTGATCGAAAACGTTGAGACTCATTTTAACAGCTTTTACCTTCAAGTTTTATATTTTACTTTTTATGGGCGAAATGTACAATCATCAGTTTATTTCCATTGAATTACGATAAGGAACTAATAAGAAGATAAATAGGGAATAACGCCCTCCGTTTCAATTAATTAGCTTTAACTATTTTGCTTCTTAGTGAAAATAGTAAGATACGTAAATTTTCGCAAGGGAAAAGACGATGAAAAATTCACTGACTTCAATTAAACAGCCATTATATATGAGATTCACGTGAACGGTCTCCTAAGCTGATTCACTTTTCACCAAAAAAACACTTGCCCTACAGAAATCGTCATGTTAGGTGATCAATCCCCGCAAGACATTAGGCTTGTTGGCTGCAGTTTACGTATGGGCCGGATTTGCTAACACCAGTCCTATAAATATTTCCCAACTGAGTGTAATAAGGCTCTAACAGGCAGTAAGTACTTGTGCATGTAGCAGCCAAAGGGAAAAAGTGAACGGAATGCAAAAAACGACCTGTAGGGAAATATTTCATATCATAATCAACTTTTAATGCTTAATGTTCTTATAAAAATATTTAGTTCAAGGTGTTAATGAAAATGCATAGAATTTTCAACGATTAATTACCAATGGGCAATGGTAAAGTTAGGTTCTTGAAAGTGAATTGAGTTTCTCGCATAGTTCGTATTTCTGAAGTGTGATGTTTTGGTAAATATTTAGAATGAAAAGGCTAAAACATTATTCCTTACAAGTAGGAGAGCATTACTAGATTGTGAGCAGTCTTTCTTTTGCTTTACAATCCGCGGGATCAAACGAGCGCAGTTTGCCTGCAGTAGAAGCCAAGAGTAGCGGGGGCCTCGGATAGCGAGTGAAAACTGACAAACTTTCCAAACAAAAGAGACTGTTCGTAGTCTAGCGCATCACTTGCTGCTGATTTAGCATAAGCGTTATGGTTTTTCAGTACATAAGAAACAGTTTTGTGGAGAACAACGTTTGCGAAATGTGATCCGTTTACAAAATAAAGTTGTAGTTCTCTTTCATGAATACCTTGTGTTTTCTCCTGTGATTTTAAAACCTACATTTGACTAGGGCCGATATGCAGAATCTAAGCCAATTTTAAACAAATGGTACACAGTTTAAGGTATCACCATTGTGAATCGTCTCCATTTTTCGAAGTAACCACCAGTGTGTCTAGCAGTCAATGCTATCCAACTGTAGATAATTACCCATTCGTTTTATAACTTGTCGTAAACGCAATAGCAAAACAAAGGTCCAGTGCACCATTTAGCAATTGGTTCATGCCTTAGCCAAAGCCATGATGAGAACGAAAATGAATGCCTTAATTGATCGGCTTACAGCATCGCAGAAAAATATAAAAAAACAATGTGCCAATGACGTTTATTAGGCCATTAGCACTATCAACAAGATACGTCCAGAAATGCACGTAATTAGATGCAAGTGGATTTCAATAAGCATGACGAGGTGTCCACCTGCTCTTTTTCTCAACTTTTACGTCACTCATCTCTCGGAATACAGACAATTAACATCACAAAGTGTCCCTCAAATACTGCTTCTCAAGTAAGGATAAACTGCTGCATTTACCCTGACCTAAAAATAACGCTAACATTCACCCTAACCTTGTTAGATATAGATAGGAAATGCCTAGACTTAAAGGGACACTTCGTGTTGGATGTCGAAATTGGGTGTTTAGCTAATTGTGTGCATTTCTTGACCTAAAGCCTGGCCAAACACTCGCAGCATTTCAACGCAACATCTTGCAACATTGCTGGGCACAACATGTTGCATACGTTTGACCACCTTGTTGCGATATGTTGCAACATGTAGGACAATGTTGGACTAAATATGAAAACGGACAAATATTTTGAGCAACAATTTGGATGTTGCAGATGTTGCACTCGTTTGGCCACGTTCACGCAACATAGTTGCACCAGGGCATGCGCGCTAGGTCCACTTGTTGCGCGCCAGGGGCCTGGGGCACATAAACCTCAACATGTTGCGTTGAAAATGTTGAAAATGCTGCGTGCGTTTTGCCAGCCCGTTCAACACGTCGCAACATCAAGCGACGTGGCAAGACGTTGCGTTGAAATGTTGCGAGCGGGTCAGTGTTATTGATTAGAACATCTAGGAAAGGTAGAACATGGTCAGCTTCCCGTTCCATTGTAAAGCGTATATTGGGGTGTTGATTGTTGATGTAATTGAGGAAAAGGGTTGCATCCCGTTCAGAGCGGAAAAGGCAAAATGTATCGTCTACGTAGCGACGATAGAATAAGACCTCTGAATCCCCGTATTGATCCAACCATATATTCTCATGATGACCCATAAAGAGATTGGCGAGAACAGGGGCAAGGGGGGACCCCATGGCTACACCATCCACCTGGTCATAGAAATTACCCTTGAACAGGAAGTGAGTTTCCTTGGTAGGAAAACTCAAACAACCTTTTAAGCTCATGTTTACTAAGTTTCAAACCTGGGTTACCCTCAGTTATATACTTGACGGCAAGGTTAATACAATCATCTAGAGGGATGTTGGTGAAGAGGCTTTCAACATCGAAGGACACCATGAACATCCCATGCAAAGATAGCTCATTGATTTCCTTCACAAAAGTGAAGGAATCTGAAGCAATGAATGTGGATGGAATATGAGGTTGGAGTAGATTACTTAAGTATTTGGCCAAGCTGTAGTTGTAGGTGCCTATGGAGGAAACTATGGGCCGAAATGGTGGGGTGGAATTTGGCGCTCGTGGTTTGTGCATCTTAGGGAGACCATAGATCCTATCAGGCTGGGATCCACTTGGATAAATGGCCTCATAAACTTCAGGATCAAAGTGACCTTTTTTCCTAAGTTCTCTAAGATAGCGTTGGAGTTTCCCTTTCCGGGTAAGGGTAGGGTCAGATGTAAGGACCCTGAATTTAGTGGTGTCGTTAATGATTTTAAATAAACCCTTGTCATATCCTTGTCTATCTAAAATTACTACCCCATTACCCTTATCTGGCCGCAATATTACAATGTTCTTGTTCTTTCTTAGTTCTTTCAGAATCCTATGCTTTTTCAAATCCGAGGCCGTGGGTCGATATGATGACACGTACGTGTGAGCCAAATGTGACAGTTCGGTAACCAGTTTAACCGTGTCCTTGCTCTCCTTGAGATTCTTTAACATCCTCTGACTAATCAATTCAAAGCATGCGTAGATGTCCGTTTTGTTGATCGAAGGTGGGCAAATCGAGTGCGTAAGTCCATATTTGAGAACATTCAACTGATCAGTGTTAAGAGAAACCGATGAAAGATTGGTGACAACTTCGTCTGACTTGAAAGGAAGGACCGAGTTTTTCGTGAGGGTTTTAACTTTCTTTTCGTGGGTTTTGATGAAGTCCTTCACCCCTTTCGTCAAGTTGTGGTCAACAGACTTGTGAAGAATATAACGGTCAATACTGCTTAGTGTTTCAGAAATGCGATTATTAAGTCTGTCCCTTTGGAGACAGACGCACCAAGGAACATCACAGGTTAGTCCTCCAAAGGGACAGACTTAATAATCGCATTTCGATTCGCCCACCTTCGATCAACAAAACGGACATCTTCGCATGC
>BLFO01000231.1:582070-590889 GCA_014634245.1 Montipora cactus
AGTTTACGGAAGACTCTCAAAATAACCGGGTAAAAACCCACGCTTCGTACTCACTTTCGCCGCCATGTTGTAAACAAACTGAAACTTGTCCTTGTTACGGGTTCGAATGTTTTGAGGAAAGGTAGCTTGCAAACTAAACTGAACGCAGGGTTGTCGGAACAACAACAAGAAGATTTATTCCAAAAATGAACGTAGTTTCCACGAAGTAAACTCTAAATAACACGTATTCGACAAACTTACACGGCCTCCGCCAACTTGAATAAACACGGCTTCTGTCACACTTGACTAAACTCGGCTAACGCCAACTCTCTTCGCTTGTGAAAAACTAGTTAGAAAAACACTCCGCTTGGACTCGTCTACTTATATACTCTCACAATAAGCTTCTAGAACTTTCTAAAATAGTAACGAATCTAATTATAGAAAGATTACAATACCCACCGATTTAGAAACGCTTACGCACGAACCTAAAAATAAACAAACTACGAACTCTCGCGAAGCTTTTAGACAGTAACGCTTGTCACGCAATACTATTTTTCGTAACATAACCCCCTCTTGAGAAGACATTTCCTAAATTTCTACTAACAACGAAAAATTAGATAGATAGTACCAACTGAGGAGGCAGTCCAGTGTCTCTTAAGTTATTCCTCTACTCTGCTTAGATAATCTACTCCTACATTCTCGGAGCCCTTGATAGCCTCAACTCTGAAGTTGTAACTCTGAAGGAACATAGCCCAACGCATTAGGGGTCCATTAGCAAACTTCGCACTGTTCATGTACTTCAGTGGCTCATGATCTGTTTGTAGCACAAAGGAAACTCCGTACAGATAAAGATGAAACCTTTTGAATCCCCACAAAATGGCTAAACACTCTTTCTCGATGGTTGAATATTTACGCTCTGCACTTGACAATTTCTTACTTGCGTAGCAAACGGGGAATAGCTTGCCATCATGTTTCTGCATTAATACAGCGCCAATACCACTGTCGGAAGCATCAGTCTGCAGAAAGTAGGTTTTCCTTGAATCTGGCAGTCGAAGGACTGGTTCCTTTGTTAGGAGGGCCTTGATACTCTGATAGGCTTTCTCCTGTGCCTCACCCCATTCAACTTTGTTAGGTTGGCCTTTACGCGTGAGGTCTGACAGCGGGGCTGCTAATGCTTCGAAGTTGGGGATAAAATCTCTGTAATATCCAGCCAAACCCATGAACGATCTTATCTGCTTCTTAGTAGTTGGTCTTGGAGCATCTCTAATCTTCGTCACGTTGTCTTCATGAAGACTTATTAACCCTTCCTCCAAACGGTGACCAAGAAAATCAACGGTGTTGACTCATAAAAGACATTTAGTCGGTCTTATGGTCATTCCAGCAGCTAATAATCTTCTAAACAACTCTCGAAGCGCCTTGATGTGCTCTTCCCACGTACGGGTGTGAGCCAAAATGTCATCCCAATAAAATTCAACGTTGTCCAGTCCACGCAATAGCTTCTTCATGGCTCTCTTTAAGGTCGCTGCGGAGTTGATCATATCAAACGGCATCTTCAGGAATTCATACGATCCGTCAGGCGTCACAAAAGCGGTCTTCGGTATATCCTCCACAGGAATAGAAATTTGCCAGTAGCCCTTGCTCAGATCAATTCTGGTAAAATACTTGTCATCATTCAACTTCTGGAACAAATGCTCAGCAGTTGGCATAGGCTCAGGATCAAACACGGTTAACTTGTTCAGTTTACGATAGTCCACGCACACACGATTTGAGTTGTCTTTTTTCTTAACAACTACAACAGGCGAAGCATAGGGCGAACTTGATTCTCTTATGACTGCCATCTTCATCATGTCAGTAATATCCTTCTTCAGCGATCCTCTTAAGCTATACGGTACTGGGTATGGTCTTGATCTAACTGGTTGGTCGGATGTAAGCTTGATATGATGCTGAGCCAAACTTGTTGTGTCTGGGGCTTCTGTGAACAAGCTTTGAAACCCATTTGCAAGATCCATGAACTCTGATCTTTGCTCATGAGAAAGGTTATCTCCTATGGCCACATAATTGACTGACTCTTTCGCGACATAACCACCAATCTCCAGAAAATCAATACTATCCACAGGGTCAACTTCTTCTACTTCACTCTCAACATATTCGTTCTTACAAATGTTAGCGTTCGTTTCAACAGCAACTGCTCCAACGGAAACAGGATCCTCTCGCTCAAAACACTTCTTCAGTAGATTAGCATGGTAAACTCTCTCTTTTCCTTTGACTCTCACTCTATAATCATTGAGACCTACTACAGCACTAACCTCAAATGGGCCTTTCCAGTGCAATAGGAGCTTGTTGTGGTCGGTCGGCAGCAGTACTAACACTTTATCTCCAGGTACAAACTTCCTGACTTTAGTCTTCCGGTCGTAATAATGCTTGCCTTTGTTCTGGGCTTTCTGAAGCTCGGTGTGCGCCAGCTTGAGGGTATCTTCAAGCTTCTCGCGTAGCTCAAACACATACTGATAGCTGTTCTTTTCCTCAGGCTCCTCCAGCTCTTTCATCCAAAGCTCTTTGAGAATAAACATCGGTCCTCTGACAGCTCTTCCATACAGCAACTCAAACGGCGAAAAACCAGTAGACTCCTGAGGAACTTCACGATAAGCAAACAGCAACGGGTTAATATAGCGATGCCAATGTCTTGGCTGCTCGCTGCACAATCTCTTTAACATGCTCTCCATTGTTCCATTAAACTTTTCCGTCAGGCCATTACACATAGGATGATAAGGGGTCGTGGTGAGCTGTTTAATGCTCAAAAGCCGCGTCACTTCCTTCATACACTCAGAGACGAACTGCGTACCAAGGTCACTCAAGATCTCTTCAGGCACTCCCAAACGACTAAAGATATCCACCAACGCTTCTGCCACAGTCTCAGTATCAATGTTCTTCAGTGGGACAGCTTCAGGATAACGAGTTGCAAAGTCGACCAATGTCAATACATATCTATGACCGTCCTCACTCGGGGGAACAATAGGTCCAACCAGGTCGATTGCTACTCTCTTAAATGGCTTGTCAATTAATGGCATCTTCCCTAAGGGAACCTTCGGTACGGAACCCTTGTTAACTGTCTTCTGACATACATCGCAGGACTTGCAATAACGAGTCACGTCCCCTTGAATGCCTGGCCAATAGAAGGCGCTTTGAATCTTATTAGTCGTTTTCTTTATTCCCATGTGACCTCCCATGATCGATCCGTGCGCTAGTTCCATTATTCGACTTCTCAGCTGCACAGGAACCATAAGCTGCTTCAGTTTCGGTTTACCTCCGTTCACATAAGGGTGCTTGTAGACGCGGTACAGAACTCCACCTTTCACTTCAAATGAAGTCTCAGCCTGGCCTCTCACAACTACGTCATCTTTCTCCCAAAATTTCTGTAGGCTCTCGTCATCACGCTGCATTTGCTTGAGCTTTTCTCTATCAACTATAGGACTTTCTTTGGTACCCGGTGCCTTCAGCGGAATATGTTCTCCAGCTTTCTTAGCTTGACTTCTCGTGGTTACAGCAAAAGCTTCTTGTACAGGAACTTGCCAGCTTGGGTCTGGGTCGTCAGCGGCTCTTGGTACATTACCAATAATTAAATCATAAACAACATCGGGAAGACACTGCGCCTCCACTTGGCCCTTAAGATTCAATCTTTGCGATGGGAACTTTCCTTGCCGTATTGTCAATGAGCAGCATAACATTAAATTCACCAGTAAACTGATCCTCAGACACAAGGTCCCTCTTTACTACAATTCCACTACAACCAGTATCTCATCAACAGGCTTCTCTCCAACTCTGCCTTTTACAACTGGCATCTGACTTCTTACTCCAGTCAACGGTTCAACACAAGCACTACTCAACAATGGAATCTTCTTACCACAGGCTAACAGTAGCTTATCATGTTTAATACAGGCCTTAACTTCTTCATCAGTAGGTTTAACCTCAGGTAGCTGAACTAGACAACTGGCACTCACTTGACCACGCTGCACAGGGTTACCATCCTTACTTTGTCCTCCTGATCTGCGTCCACCTGATCGACAGTTTCTAGCTTCATGTCCCTGCTTGCCACACAGAAAACACTTCTTTGTTTGGGTTGGGCAGTTGACGGCTTTATGACCTCGGGTGTTGCACTTAAAGCAATGCAGAGCTGGTGGATTAATCTGCATGTTCTTGGCTTCGTCCCTCTCAGGCTGTACTGTTGGCTTTCTGATCGCTGAGCTGAACAAATGTTTACCATGAGCCTCCAAGTACTGGTCAGCAATCTTCGCAATCTTTGCTAGAGTCTCAGGTGCCCTTTCTCGCAGGTGAATTGCCAAATCCTTAGGGCAAGAGTCAATAAATTGTTCTTTCACGATCAAGTCCTTAAGACCATCAAAGGTTCGCGCAGTATTCGAAAGCTCTAGCCACCGTAACAGGTATCTGTCCAATCGCACAATAAACTGCTCCGGACTTTCGTCAACTTCAGGTTTGGATGCTCTAAATTTTCGACGATAGCCGTCTTCGGTAAGGTCATATCTCTTCATTAACGCAATCTTTACCCTGTCATAATCCTTAGCTGCGTCCTCCGATAGACGTGAATACACTTCTAGTGCCCGTCCAGACAACAGAGCACTGAGCTTCGATGCCCATCCATCTTTTTTCCACTTAGCTGTCTCGGCAAATCTCTCGAACCTCTGCAAATACGCATCTAAATCGTCTTTGCCATCAACGAACGAGGGGAGTTTAGGTGCCTTAGCCCGATCCTCTCTGTCACCTCTTTCTGCAGTACGACCATGACCATTCATTGCTGCTATTCTAGCAAGTTCTAACTCATGTTCTCTCTTGGCAACCTCAGCAGCTTCCTTTTGTCTCATGAGGTCAGCTTCCTGTTGTAACTTCCTAATTTCCCTTTCCTGACGTCTCGCTTCCCTTTCTTCATCCTGTCGTCTGCGTCTCTCTTCTCTCTCTTCTTCTTCGCGTCTCTGTCTTTCTTCTTTCTCTTCTTCAAGCTGCCTACGTTTCTCCTCTTTTTCTTCTTGTTCACGCACAAATTCAAGCAGCTTTTCTCCTTCCAGACCAAACTTTTCGCCAAGCTGAATAAATTTCTCCATTTTCACCGCACTAAAGTTCCACGGCTCTTTCACTCGCTACAACGTTTTTCCACAGCACAGCTACTTCCTTCCGAGTTGTGATCCTTTCCTGGTTTCTGTAGTCGGCAAACAAATGAATTCCTCTCCCGGACAGGCCCCCAATGTTACGGGTTCGAATGTTTTGAGGAAAGGTAGCTTGCAAACTAAACTGAACGCAGGGTTGTCGGAACAACAACAAGAAGATTTATTCCAAAAATGAACGTAGTTTCCACGAAGTAAACTCTAAATAACACGTATTCGACAAACTTACACGGCCTCCGCCAACTTGAATAAACACGGCTTCTGTCACACTTGACTAAACACAGCTAACGCCAACTCTCTTCGCTTGTGAAAAACTAGTTAGAAAAACGCTCCGCTTGGACTCGTCTACTTATATACTCTCACAATAAGCTTTTAGAACTTTCTATAATAGTAATGAATCTAATTATAGAAAGATTACAAAACCCACTGATTTAGAAACGCTTACGCACGAACCTAAAAATAAACAAACTACGAACTCTCGCGAAGCTTCTAGACAGTAACGCTTGTCACGCAATACTATTTTTCGTAACAGTCCTCCAGCTCACGAAATCACGTGACGTGACGTAACTTCTGAAAAGGGTCTATCGGATAATCAATGTTTTATTCACTATGATAATTATTCGATCTAAAATGAACAAAATTACATAACAATCACTGAGATATTCGAATACGCTGAAATCTCTAAGCAAATGAAAAGAAAAGAATCAAAATAAAAGACTGGACTAAACTTACTCCTGTGGCGGGTTTCTGTAAACTACGAACTCTTGAAACTGAACTCGACGGCTTAACACTACTGAAACTAGTTGACTTAAACTCATATCCTTTCAAACACGTGCTATTGACTGATCTGAAACTTAAGCCTTTGTCACTCAAATGAATTCTCTTAAAATGTCCATCAAAGCTTTGTGCGTTTCCGGTAATAAGTAATTCATCCGTTCTGTCGTGGTAACAAAGACCATTACTTGTCACTTTGACGATTCCAGATATTTATTTTTCACCACCTGTCTTGTTTACCCAATTGACTTGCCATTATTGAGCTCCATAAGGGTATATTTTGTTTAAAGATCCACTAAAACGGCATTCGCATTACAATGACTTTCGACGCCAAAAAAGAAAGAAAACAGAGAAATTTTAACCATTTTCCGACTGGGATTGCCATACTGGCAACCCAGTAATGAGTAAATTGTTGTCGCCAATTTTGTAATTTGCTCCAATGGTTTAAGCCATTTGGTAAGATATGATCGGATATCACAAAGTGATTACCAAATGATTTAAGCCATTTGGTAATCAGCATGAAAACGAGGCTAGAATATAAATTCCACGATTTGTCGAGTACATTTAAATATCTCTTTTCCAAACTTAGTCAGAATGCAGTATACAATGTCTGCGACATATTCGCAAAGATTCACGGTGACAATCAGTGGTCATGTGAATTGAATCTTGAAAACGAGGCTAGAATATAGGTTCCACGATTTGTCGACCTCATTTGGATAAGGACACCTCAAAATGGAAAAGCAAGAAACACACAAAGAAAATACAACAATAAAATGACAACAAGCAAACTCAATACCATTTAATTCCAAGTCCACATTTTTGTCAAAATAAAAATTAATTAAGTGGACAAAAGTCCATTACAACCAAAGACACTTCTTGGTAAAGTAATTGAAAAAGAACATGGATTTACGAAAGTTGTAAGCAAATTTGGAATTATTAACACTTGGATTGCATGCACACCATACAGACTACAAATTACTGAAGACATGAATGTGCTATTAGACACAACTAAAACAATAAGTTTCACTGCCGCATGCAAAAGGGCACTTGACCAGTGCCACATGTACAAGAGGTGCAAAAACAAGGAAATGACTTCGCATTGTTCAACTACATGCAAGTAATGACTGTTTAATAAAGGTTACAAACTTTGAATTTGATTGTTGAAGTACTTATAACCACAAAGAGGTTTTATACTGAATTACATTTGTTCAAGTAACTGTACATCATTCAATAATCTACCTTCTAAAAAGTCAATTGTCTTTTTCCTTCCAAAAACCAGAAAAATAAATGTAAAAGATGAAGGTCATTTTTAGTAAACAAGGTTTTGTTTTTCTGCATAGATAAAAAAAAGCAGATACCATGCACATACAGTATGCCTAACCCCAACCTCAATGCTAACCATTTAAAATCAGTGCTTAGACTTAATAACAACAAAAGGCATTTTTACAGACTAACTCATGAAAAACGTACGCCAACTGCATCTCCTTAAGGATTTACTTACCAATATAAAGGTACTTGCTAACAATTGATGGACTTTTTGTTGATGTTTCCTACTTTCAATCTCAACCTTGTTTAAAATTAAATTTACCTAGGTTGAAATCATTTCAACCTGAATTTCAATTTTACCTGTAACATATTCAACAATTACAAGTACGAGTACAGTTCAAGTGACGAGTTGCGTTTGATCTTTGACAGATATGACTGAGGGTGGCAAAGGGGGTTTCCATGATGCGTGATAGCCCCAAAATTATTAGCGTGGTGCGTGATCGGACCCAAATTATTCGCAGTATGCGTGACTGGACATAGCAGCGTGATGCGTGATCTATTATTTCAGAAACGCGTGACGCGTAAGTTACCCTGGTGATTTCCGTGATAGGTCAAGTTTCTTTGATATGATATGTGAAACTAAACGGACAGACATTTCAAATTGGCAGCCGTAACACCATTTTCTGGTCGCATGGTCCTTCTAGCTCGGACAGCTCTCTTTTCCAATCTCCTGCCGTCATCGAAAATGCGGTGTAATTCAATACTGGTCAAATGAATCGTAAATTTTGGTCCTATTACAAAGCAATTACCAAAACAGCTAGAATTCTTGACGTAGTTAAGCATGAAATGACGCAGGCCAGTACACCTACTGATAAAGCTAATCTGTTCAGTGCGTTCTTCCTCTCAGTTTTTGCCCCAACCCGATCTTAGCATAGTAACCGATCGCCTACACAGACTCAACTATAGCTTTGATCATGAATTATCTGAGTTTCGCCTCAGTCTCATACAATCACTGAAAATGTTGATGTGCAATCTAAGACAACTAATTGACGAAAAAGAACGCTGGATACAGTATATTACCGCTAATTCATTCAATGGATTTTAGGTAACTGCAGTTAAGCCTCATTTATATGTATGTGATACCTGATGATTTAAGTTTTCTTTCAGTGATGCGTGGTGGCTGATAAAAAATCAGCGTGATGCGTGATAGATACCCCCCTTTGCCATCCTCATGATAATGTTCTTAAAACAAGGTACAAGAACTCAAAGACAAGAAAATGAAGATCCAGTATATTTAACAATTATTCTACGAGGGCGCGCTAGATATGAAGTGATAGATGCTAACGAACTCGGCGCTACGCTCCTCGTTGGTTACAACAATTTTATATCCAGCAAGCCCGAGTAGAATAATTGTTTTACTGAAAAATTCAGTATAAGCAACTCTTCCATGTGGATTTTATTTGGTCATCAAGTTTTCTCGATTTCGCTCGGAATTTCTCGCTTTTTTCGCTCGTATTGCGTACTTCCAAATTTGGGGAATTTAAG
Organism: Montipora cactus; assembly: GCA_014634245.1. Classification (NCBI taxonomy): domain Eukaryota; kingdom Metazoa; phylum Cnidaria; class Anthozoa; order Scleractinia; family Acroporidae; genus Montipora; species Montipora cactus. The sequence goes on from BLFO01000231.1 coordinate 590,809, forward strand.
GAATTTAATAAAACAATTATTCCATTTGCGCTTGTTGGATCTGAGACTGGTTATAGCCAACTCGGCTCTTCGCGCCTCGTT